>ML810067.1:102675-145565 GCA_009831015.1 Picea engelmannii
GGAAAGGACTTACACAAACCCATTTATGAGAAGGAAATGATGGCAATACTACATGCATTGAAGAAATGGAGTTATTACCTAATAGGTAGGCACTTCAAGGTCAAAACATATCATGATAGTCTTAAATACTTCTTGGAACAAAGGCTATCTTCAGAAGAACAACAAAAATGGGTAACCAAGATATTGGGTTGTGATTTTGAAATCATCTATAAAAAGGGGAAGCAAAATGTTGTGGAAGACGCACTCTCAAGAAAGGATGAAGATGTTGAGGCCTTTCTCTGTGCTATCTCGATCATCCAACCTGATTGGATAATAGAAGCAAGGGATGAATGGAAGAACGATGAAAAAGTGTGGACTCTCATTAAAAGGAAGGAATTTGAGATGGCTTGATGCCAGGTAAGCATGTCTGGTGAAAATTACGGTTATAACAGATGCCCCCTAATGTGTGAGGTCAGAAGATAATCTGATGGTCGAAATACATTAACAATCTTCACCAATGTTCCAAACAAGTGAGCCCAGGGACCATAAATTGAGAGGTGCCTTCTGCAAAATAATAATTGTCTCACCGAGGCGGGCATACCCATGCTCGGGATAAAATAAAATCATGGCTACCAATCAAATACACTGTAGATCCATGTCATATAACTATATAAAGTGTAGCCGCGAGCAATACACAGCGGAGCTACATCTCGAAATCAAAAAGATATACATGTAGAGTATCCATCTTCTAGAAGCTGATAAGGCCTGATGGTTGGAGATGAGGTCTTTAGAGCTTGAGAAACAACTTCAAAATATTCAAAACTTGGGTAGGAGTGTAATATGAGTGTACGAATTCACTACCCAGAGGTCTTCGATGGCTCATCGGTCATGGACTAGAGAATCTTGATGATCAAACTGAAGGCTTCATTGATTTCGAACAAAGACTTGATTGGACTTTGAGGATGGTCGGGCATGATGGCAAGAGACAAACTGTAGAGGGACCGACTCAGGCTTGGTAGAACTTCCCTTGGGCAATAGCATGGCAAATGATGAGACTTAGGCAGCATGGCATTTGACATAAGTTCACGATGCAGGAGGCAACACAAACTCTCCATATGTCTGGAAGAATAACCAAATGGAGGAGGACACAACTCTATGTAGCGAGAAAATCTTCCTAAGGTTGTATTGAATCCCAAATCTTGATGAACAAACGGAAGGATGTGCTTTGTCCAAGGGCAACTCATTGTGCTGCCAAATAAAAAGAAAATACTTTTCCCTTCCTCTTTTTGGGGTATATTTGATTTTTTTTTTCTTTTTCAATAATGTTGGAAAGCTTGAAAAAGAATAAAAGAATGCTACGTTACAAAGGAGGATCGAGTGTTGCAAACATACTAGTTCCAAGTGCACAGAACACAGGGATGCTCAGGGCAAAGGGACATATGCAAGAAAAGGACACTCGGGAAAAATCCTCCAGGGGCCAAAGGTGTCAAGACGTAGAGGCAAAGTGCTACAGGGCTTGCGTATAAGGAATGTTTCAAATGGTTCAGTTGAGAGCAACATGGAGTCGGCATTAGGCCAAAGACGCAGGTATGCAAATGTGATTAATAAAACACACAATGGTAACGTCCTTTGATGTAATTTTAACGAGCCCAGAGAAGGTAAGATCAGTGGTTTTTCATATTTAGAGAGTCTGAAAAATGTAAAAGGAGAGTCCAATGGGGTACCTTTTTCGAAGGTAGTCTAGTCGGTTCAAAAAGGGGTAAACTAGCACCGACAAGACATCTATTCAAAACCATTTTAACGAGTGTGATAAAGACAAGATTACTCGACCATTTTTTCATTTTTAAGGAGTCGGAAAAAAGCTTAACTATGGACTCCATCAGGAATGTTCTTCTTGACCATTTTAACGAGTGTGAAAGAATAAGGTCACTCGACGATCTTTTCAATTTTAGGGAGTCTGAAAAGAGCTTAACTATGGACTCCATGGGGGTTCCTTTTTCGTAAATTTAGTCCCTCAGTCCCGAAAAAGAGGTAAAATTATACCTAAGGGTAATCTTCTAGGGATGTGAAGCCTTTAGAGTATACCGTTGTTTGTAAAATTGACCATCCAGACCGAAAAATGGGTAAACTAATGTCGAATAGACATGACTTCAAATTTTAGTTTAACGGGCATGAACAGCCACAAGATCACTCGACAGTCTTTTCATGTTTAGAGGGTCTGAAAAGATCTTAAAAGAAGACCCATTGGGGTCTATGACTGAAGTATGAAACTGGTTCAGGTAGAGCCTGTTGTTAGGCTCAGACCAAGAGTCTCTTCAATAGTCAACTTGGAAAGTCTCCCAAAAGGGAAGAAAACACAAACCATGGTGTAATTCCTCCCGCGATATAGAAACCGTAGTCATGGATTCAAGGATAGCCTCATCTGAAGGCAATTCAAAATCTGATAAATCACGCAAACGAGGGTCGACAGTCCCAAAGGATGAAGTAAACTGACCATACTCCGTATGATGATGGAGGTTCTGGCCAAAACTGGCAGAGTCTATCAGCGAAGAATCACAAGCATGAGGGCCTAAGGATCTACAAACAACAAGATCAGACTCAGAAGGATACCCAAGCCCAATTGGACCAAGAGGGGGAAGCAAGGCCTCCCATGCCCCCATTGGATGAACCAATGGATCAATTGTTGATTCTAAGTCTCGAGAAGGAAAACATGATTGCACAGGTTCCTGCTCAGAACCAATTGGACACCGAGGATAAGATGCCACATAATTAACCCGTGTCGGGGTGGAGTCTACATGAACACTAGGAACATATAAAGGAGCAGCCTAAACTAACGTTGAATTAGGATGGTGATTATCAGATGCCAGTTGGTCAATAGTGACAATGCTTCCATTGTGAGGGAAATGCATCACCCAGAAGAGCATAGATACCAAAGCGTTCATAGCATATACATAATCACGCCTGAGAAGCATATTGAAATCTAACGGGCCTTGCACCACTATAACATCGACACGAACAATCTTCCCACCTAACGAGATAGGAAACTGAGGAAGAACCCCCAAATATTCACTAGGACGTCTGTCAAAATCCAACATCTCATGCGAAGTAGACATAAGCTTGGGAGATCCCAAGACTTTCCAAACCGAGGAGGATAAAATACTTGCAGAGGCTCCTTCATCCACAATACATCGATAAATGTTTGTTGAATTAAATTCAACCCTTATTTGAAAAGGTGAAGAAGAAGGAAGACGAGGCTCAACAAGATCATTCCAATCAAAGGAAACCATCCTAGGTCTTGGAGGGGGTGTGCTCAGAGCGAGCGGAATGCCCCCTTGTTATGAAAGTACGAAATTGGAAATGCTGAAAACATAGTTGGTAGACACTTCACTCCCCAAGAGAGGAGTGGGATCAGCTGAAGATGTCATCGGCGTGACCACTTTGGTAGATTCGACACTCTTCAAGAGAAGAGTGGGATCAGCCGAAGATTGCAATGGCGTGACCACTTTGGTAGACTCGACACTCTCCAAGAGAAGAGTGGGATCAGCCGAAGATCGCGACAGCGTGACCAATTTCTCAACCAATGACTGCATAGGTTGCGAGACTACATGGTCTAAAGGCACCTCACCCCTCAAAAGAGGAGTGGGATCAACTGATGACTACATCGGCATGACCACTTTCTCAACCAATGGTTGAATAGGCTGAGAGACTACAAGGTCTAAAGGCACCTCACCTCCCAAAATAGGAGTGGGATCAGTCGATGATTGCATCGGCATGACCACTTTCGCAACCCATGATTGAATAGGTTGTGAGACTACATGGTATAAAGGCACTTCACCCCCCAAAAGAGGAGTTGGATCAGTCGATGACTGCATCGACATGACCACTTTCACAACCAATGGTTGAATAGGTTGAGAGACTACAAGGTCTAAAGGCACCTCACCCCCTAAATGAGGAGTGGGATCAGCCGATGACTGCATCGACATGACCACTTTCTCAACCAATGGTTGAATAGATTGTGAGGAAACCTCAAAATACTCAGAATCAGAAGAGCTTGTAGACAGGGACCACAATCTTTGTACCTCTGGAATGCCAGGGCACAAATGAGTAAGGTGATCTCCCTTGCAAAGCTCACAAGGGAACTTAGTATTACGTCCTATCCATCTAGGTTTCTCAACAGAATTAATGCCCCCAGCATGACTAGCAGTGGTTGGTTGCACATATCCAACATGACTTGCAGAGTTTAGTGATGGGTCGATAACATGACTTGCAGAGGCTACAGACCTATTACCAGTATGACTTGCAGTGACTAGACTTTTTCCCTCAGCATGACTTGCAGAGGGTGGGTGTGTGCCCCCAGCATAACTTGCAGAGGCTGGGTGATGGTCTTCAACGTGACTTGCAGAGGTTGTCGACCTATCTCCAACATGACTCGCAGAGGTTGGTGATTTATTCTTCCTATTCTTCCTCTTTCTATTTCGTTTAGACTTTCGATTACTAGTAACTGTACTTTCACCAGAGGCGAGAGAAGGAGGAGAAGACTTTGCTGACGGAGAAACATCAACAGGGTGCTCATGACTTAAGGTGCTTAACTGAGAAGCGTCAAGAGCGTTTAGGACATTTGGAGTGGTACCCAACCAAACCAGTAGTCCCACATTCAACCCAGGAAGGTACAAAGTGGCCATCAAAGGGACACCAACGTTTCCAAAGAAGGGAAAAGCACAAGAATACCCTTGCGAAGGGGTTCCTTGGTTGGTATGGTTGGGAAAATTAGCCATGAATATCCTATGCACAGGTTCTCCCCTTGCAGGATCGTTCAAGTCTGTAAAAGTCTCACGCACTGGCTCTGGCAAACCAGTGGTATCAAAACAACGCCCATAAAGAGGTGGCTCCACGTTCTTAACTGAAAGACCAAAAGGTCCTCGCGACCGGTGGAGTGGGCGGTCTACCACCCTAGGTCAGAGACCCAAAGCCACGACTGACTAACTCACTATGGAAAACTAGGGAGCACAGAGCACACACTAAAAGTTCCTAAAGGAAAATCAAGCAAACGACTAACTAGTTGGAAGAACAGTTACACCAACACTAGAGCAACTTACCGGTGCAAGTGCAACTCGAAAACGGAAGCACCCTCCGGGTATACTCTGCAAAGTGTGGCCCGATGTCTGTCCTAGGTACCTCGGTATACCCCCTCAATCACCTATGTATGTCACTAGAAATATAGGCAACTAGGTTGCCAACGCACGAACAGTCACCGGGCGGGTACAGTCGATAGTCAGGTAGACCACAATGAGCAGGGTATCAAGCCCGAAACCTGCCAAGGGTATCGAAAGAAAGTGGTCCAGAAAACAACTGAGGACCTCAAATGGATTCAAGACCCACGAAGCTCCGTGGCAAATGCAATCGACGGAATCCCAAGACAAGCCCTCTATATGTGTTCTCCACTACGATTGGTCCGGCTTTGGAGGGGTTATCTCCGCTACCTTTCCGCACGCGACCTCGTGTTTAGCCCCTGTGTTAGAGGGGGGTCCCGGATAACTTTCACGATACTGGACTTCTACACTCCTTAGTACAGACTCATATGTTTTTTTTATAGCCTTGAAGAGTTTCCTCTCCAACCTAAATCAAGGCTCTAGCCTAATCTAGTTGATGGACGCTACAAACATAAAGTCTAGTAATTTTTTACTTAGCATTCTTTTTAAGGCTTGATTTACTCAAAAGGGGTACGATAGTGCAACTAATTTTTTTAAGACTCTTTGTGAAAAATGATGAAACTTACATGAACACTGGCAATGAATGATTATATATATATATATATATTTAATTCTTTTAAAATTAGAAGAAAACACAACGCTATGCTAATTTCTTTTTCTTTTTCAAATAACAATGCAAAGAAAATGCCAGGAAAGAAAGAGATCTAACAAACTAAGTTTTCTTGTATATTTTCTTCCAATCAAAGAAGAAATAACAAAATATTCTAAAAGAAACTGATGAATGCACAATTCATGAATGTAACTCATTTTTTCTTAAAATTTCAAACTAAAAATAAGTTAAAAAAGCTAGGAAACACAAAAAATATTTTAAACGAAAAAGAAAGCTATGCTGGAATACAACCTAGGCTAAAACTTCTTATGACAGAGACCAGA
Organism: Picea engelmannii; assembly: GCA_009831015.1. Classification (NCBI taxonomy): domain Eukaryota; kingdom Viridiplantae; phylum Streptophyta; class Pinopsida; order Pinales; family Pinaceae; genus Picea; species Picea engelmannii. The sequence goes on from ML810067.1 coordinate 108,798, forward strand.
AAGAAACAAGAATAACCTGGGAAGTAAAAACTTGACACGGAAGAGGATGACTGCCTCCTCAAAAAAATTTAGACAGACACGCGACTGTCACTTCAACAGCGAGCGTATGCACACGGGTTTCCCAAAGATAGGATGCATATGCACGCATTCATGCCCACTAAACGTCGTGTGTGCCTCTATTTTTCCTCAAAAAAGGAGGACAAGTAGCTAAGCTTAGGAAAGGAGTACTAGTATTGAAAACCAGAACCCCTTAAAGGTGCAAAAACTTACTTTGACAAAGAAGAGGCAAGAAAACTTTAGCAAAACAAAGCTAATCCTGAGGTTTTTACCTGACTATGGACTGTTCAATCAAAGACCTAGAAGGACCCAGAAGATCCCTGAGAAGGATCACTTCTGCAGGGGAGAGGATGACTGCCTCTTCCTAAGAAGGATTTCCTGGGTTCTCAGACACGCAGCTAGCACTTCATCAGCAGGCATACATACGCGGGCTGACTAAAGGTAGGACACGTGCATACGTGGGCTATCCCACTACAAGGCACGTATGCCTTTTAAGACTCTCAAAAATAGAAAAGAAATAGTCTGGTAAGAAGAGCAGGGAAGACTGGTATTGAGAACCAGAACCCCTGAACACTCAGACTTCTTGCAGAAACTCAAAAAAGGTAGTAAAACCAATTTCAAAATACCCAATAAAAAATCCCCAATGAACCCTAGAGAGTCCCCAGTACGGTCACCAATTCTGTTGTGGGTGGAAAATCTCTCCTACGAACTAGCACTAAGGGTTTTATCATGCATACATAAATGACCTAAAGATTCTTACTTTTTACCATCATCCCATGCCTAAACCCCATTACTCATATGTAAATACAAAGCTCAAGAGATTAAGTTGATGTACCTTATTTTTCATGTTTTGATGTCGATCCCTTTTCGTGCTTGGTCGTTCTTTGACTTCAACTCTCCTCCCAATGCTGACCTGCATTCACTAAAGACAAACAAAGAACTCCACATGCATTTGATCTATGAACTAATAGGTTATAGATTTATTCAATCATACAATCAATATTTCAATAATGACAATCTCATATGGCGGGACGGGAAAATCAATTCTTTTATTAACTTCACAATGATACCTTACAATGATAAAGTCAGTCACTGCTCCTCGATCCTGATCCTGGGCTCTTCTTCCACTGTCTTCTAATTGCTTTTCTCTATACTTCTCTTTGCACAAGGATGGCTAAAGGTTGGGACAAAGGGAATGCTTAATCGAGTATAGTTTCTTTACTATGATTCTCCTCCTTTCAAATGGGACCCCTACCCCTTCTTTTATAGGTTAGAAGGAGCTAGGTATTTGGTCAAATGACCAGCCATGCATGGCCGAAAGGTTTAGTTAACTTACCCAAAGCTGTGTGTTCCATTAGCAACTTTCCTTTTTCCGTGCTTTTGTAGGTACATGCGGGTTGTCTTGGGTCAGCTCACATGTACACGCGTCCAGTAATGGAGTAGGGCGCGTGGGCCTTTATAAAAGGGGTTTTTAAGAAGAGTTGTTCAGTAGTGTTTTGTCAAAGAAGGAATCTGAGATGGCCTGATGCTAGGTAAGCATGTCTGGTGCAAATTAGGGTTATAACACTTGTCTCAAGGGGAGGGGCATGTTAAGCCCTAATATTGGCTCATTACCCCTTAATCGGGGCATATTACATTAGTAATGTTATTTTATTTAGGTCGGCTTTATTCCATTAGTTGTAATTATACCTCCTAGTCTCCTATATATACCAAGGAGACATTTTCATTTGGAATCATCTTGTACTTGAACATTTAAGTGGGGTAAAAGGAGGTTGCCCCCTCAAAGAGGCTTTATATCTGAAATTATCTCTTTTTCAAGGTGTTGAGTACTTTTTATGAGGTTTTTCTATGCTATATTGATATTTGGTTCTTAACAGCCCTAAAATAAGGAAAGTGGTTTAAGATGGTTAGAAGGTAACCCCTTGAGGAAGCTACATAAAAGTATAAATAAGAGGCAAGGGTCTCTCATTTAATCACACTTGAGAATATTGAATATCTACAAGTGACTGAGGTAACCAAAGGATATCTAAGGTGAATTTCAAAGGGAAGGTGAAGTAAAGAAGGTCAAAATTCAAGGGAGGATAAATTCTTTTTATGATGCTTTCTAAGGTACGTTATTTACAGGTCATCTCACCATTTTTGCAACAAATTGTTTTCTAGAATGATTCAGACCGTGAAATGTGATGGTTGTTGAGGAAACATATCCAAGTAGCTGAGATAAAAATTTCATCTTGTGGGTCATTGAATTTTTGGATTTACACTCCGTGGAAAATAGGGTTTGTGGCTAGTCTTGAAACTAGTCTAAAATGTTTCAAGTAAAAATGTCATAACTTATTCATAACAGATCCAAATTCCATAAGACCAAATGTATTGGTTATATTATAGTCTTTGGTATTCTATGTACCATTTTTAGATCCATACAACAAATATTATGTGTGTGGCATGCTCTACAAGTTCACTCTCTAGAATAAGCCAGAATTCAACAAGGTATTCCATTTTTGCTATAACTCATTTTCTGAGAGGTTCCAAGTAGTGAAACCTAGAGGAATTGCATAAAAGAAACTAAAGAACATTGTTTACTATTTGCAAATCTTTATTCATTACAGGTACATAGTTATGATTATTTCAAGTTAGGGTTGTTGACTAATCAAAATTAGTTTTGTGAGACTAAAGTAAAGTTTGATGAAAATGATAGTCTCTTGTTGTTAAAGTTAAGGAAGGTTTGCACGTATGTGATCATATACACGAGGTCTATTGCAGAGTTAAAAATCAAATTTGGATGATGAAATTGATGAGGGATTTTGGTTGAGGTACATGTTAGGTACATGGTTGAGACAAGTAGTTGATGAGTTGGCACATACATGAGGTGTATAGTTGATGATGTTGGTACATCTTGATGAGTCATAGTTTATGTTTATTTGATGCATGATTGGTACATATTTGGTGCATGGTTGATGCACTCGTTGATGGTACAAGTTGAGGTATAGGTTGGTGCATGGTTGATGCACTTATTTATGGTACATGTTGATTACATGTTCTTTGGTGCAGGTTGTTACATGTTGTTTGGTGCAGGTTGATTAGTACAAGTTTACAACAGTATATATCACAATGATAGTGTGACAGTGGTTCCATCATTCTACCTATATTTCAGGGCGGTTGGATGGGGTAAGGACAGGTGGTTGTAGCCACCTTTCAGTAGTAGCCAGAGAACATAGGGGGTTGTAGCCTCCTTCTGGTTGTAGCTAGAGAAATGGGGAGTTGGAGCTTCCCTCGGATTGTAGCCTGAGAAACTAGGGGGTTGGAGGCTCCTTCTAGTTGCAGCTGGGAACCAAAGGAAGTTGGTGCTTCCAATGGATGTAATTCTTAAATACATATAAGAAAAAAAATTATGTGGTTTTCTCCCACTTTGGGTTTCCATGTAAAAACACTAGTGTATTGTATATGCGTATGATTGCTCATTTGTTCATTGTTTATTTACTTTGTAACTATTGGGTGATAATGCTACATTGATATAAAACTTGCATTCTATGGTTAAAAATGTTTAAATTTCTCTATTATTGATTCACCCCCCCTCTCAGTAATCCAACAGGTTCCCCTATCCAATTTTGAGTTACTATACATTACACTTATGGTAGGAATTTTGCTTCTAGAACTTAATTGTTCCTTATCATGCCTTGTTCTAAACCACAAGATTATTTGGCTGGCATATCTACTTTCCAATTCAAGGTTCTTAAAATATAATGATATTTCACTCCCTTGAATAATTTCTCTTCTTTTAGTATTCTCTGTATATTTCTAGTGAAATTATTTCCAGCTTGCCCATAATGCTTCCTATTGGGAGGCCTTTTAGGCCCTTGTAATAAGTCATCATATATTAGACATTAGCATAAGATATTATATGAATACATGTAATAAACTAGGTAAATGCAAGTAAAATACAAATGAAACCTAACAAATGATTAGTTGGAGTGTGTACAGCCACTCCAACCATCTTCCTAATGTATAAATACTCATAAACAAGGAATAAAGACTTGGTTGGTTAACCTTCCCAAATACTTCTCTTCTTTCTTGAGTTACATGTGTGTTCCTAATATTCTTGCTATAATGTAGATCTCTTCTTGAATGCACGCCTTTAATCCCTGGACTACAACATTTTGGTTCCTTTGTTGTGTGACTTGAACTGGGACAAGATAGAAATTTTTATCATGGATGAAAGATTTGTTTGAAGATAAGAGGCTACTTTATATTGGAGATGCTCATGGAAGGATTATTAAATAATTTTGGTGATTACATGCCAAAAGCATTGTCATACAAATATAGTTAGTCGATGGCCTTATTTGAGGATGAAATAGTCTATGTTGCTCGTGTGTTAACATGGAGTTGGAAAAATTTAGGAAAATTACATGAAAGAATGAAGATTGTAAGTTTCATTTTAATATTAGTTAACGAATGAATTTTGTTTATGACAATTAGATGTTTGAAAATGATACAGTCCGAAGGTCCAAAGCGTTTTTCTTTTAACACTGAAAATGGTTGCAATACTACTTATTAGTCGCTTCCAAGCAGGGAGTATAGCGATGATTTTGCACTCATATATCATTGACTAAATTGTTTGATTATAAATCTAGGTTGTTTTATAAAATTAAAGATTGTTGTGCTGGATTTTTATTTAAAAAATAAATAAATGACTTTTCTTAATTGCTATTGGTGCATAAATTAAACCCCTTATTGTAGAGGTGACATCGAGCATTTAACTCACTCTTTAATGTAAATAATGGATTCATCTCCCAATTCATTTGGCAAACCTTCGCCCAGTAATCATCCAATGACTAACAGGAAGGATGTGTAGGCGATAACTCTATTCGTGGAAAGCAGGAGCAAGGTTTTCGTAACGAGCAATGACCAAATCCACTGGAGTGTTGAGTACATTACCAATTACCGGGGTGATGTAAAGAATGAGATCATGGGCGTTATGTACCATAAAGTAACCCACACCTGTCAATGGAATGGCAATGACACTGCGTTGTCGGGGATTATAGAAGGCATTGTGAATTATGTTTCCCTCACTGTCGGCTTTGACCCTCTCACTGTGTTAAGTCCATAAGTGGTGACAGGTGGGACCAGGGTCCATAGCTATGATGTGATAGCCTACTTTCTCAAGTAGTATGACATAATTACCTCTAGTTTCATTGCAAAGATGAATTTGAAACTGCGCGATGGATGGGACCTATGATTCTTCAACAATGTCACTCGTAAATCCATGGATGATCTTTGGAATGATTACAAGGATAAGTATGCAAATTCATCCTGAGAAAAATTAGTGGGTGAATTGATACATCACATCTACTCCTCATGTTAATGTTAATTATCCAAACCAATGTTAATTACCCAAATTTTGATGAGAATATGGATGGAATGATCTAGTTTATATGCACCCAAGATTTTGAAATGTACAATACAAGCAATGTTGTCGAATTTAATAGATTAGATTTGGAATTTCTCATTGATCTTAAAGTAACTATGGACAATGCATTCGTATTTAATGTAACTTGCTAACAACGTCGTCGCAGTACATTTTTAACGAAGCGTATAATTATTCTTCTTACACGTTCATGAATGAATGAGAGACAACATATATCAATATACCCATGTTTGTAAGTTCCCAATAGTATTGGTGAGAACCAGTAATATTGATAGGAGTAGCAAGATAGAAATGATAGAGGAGATATGGAAGAGATTAACGCAAGAACTGCTAATTGAAATTCTTGCAAGAATACATGTGGAAAGCATTGTGAGGTTTCGCGCAGATTGCAAAAGTTGGAAGGAAATGTTTCTGATGGAAATATCATGTTGGCATTGATGTCAACATGAAGGAAAGAAATACCATAGTGGAGTATGACATGGAACTACAGTAAAATCTACAGGAATTCTAAGTTACAGGAACCCACTGGACTACCAGAATACAAGGGATCACCTAGTTGAGTGCTTTGAAAGAATGAAAGAATGAGACAATTTCAATTACCACATTGGTCGAGTCGAGTTGTCCTGGTGACTGTATATTTTGCTAAGATAGGATCATGATGAACAAAACGAATACTAGAAAGTTTCCCTCATGAATACTTTCTTGTGCACTATTATTTTAGAGTGTAGTCGAAGGGAAATTTTTTAATGCAACACCAAGAACCCTTGAGTATATCAAATCAACACAGTAGTCGATATTTCGTAGCAAGTTTTGGTCATCAATTTTGCCAGGCCAAAGTTGGATGACCCTTCAAATCCAAACAATTTCCAGCAACTACCAATGGTTAGATCCACTTAGGCAATCAATAGTTGAATAAATTGTCATTGATGTCAAAGGTTAGTGAGTGATCAAATATATGTCAAAGGTTAGTAAGTGATTAAATATAAATGTGACCTTGGTATCACTTTAATAAATACAAAACTGGACAGGTTAAGTGGAAACAGACTTTACGCAAAAGTGGAAATAAAAGTCGACTAAATATAAATATGACTTTAATAAATAACAAAAGTTGAAAAGATAGGTGGAAGTGGAGTTTACGTAAAAGAGGAGTAAATATGAAAGTGGAATAAATAAAAAAGTAAAAGTGAAATTGGATTAAAGAAAAAGGTAAAAGTGAAAGTGGAGTTAAAGAAAAAGGGAAAAAGTGAAAAAGCACATGGTATTTGCAAACCATGGTGGTATTTAGCTATGGTAAGGTAAAAAGTGAATTGAATCATGATAGTCAAAATCTATTGACCCAATTGAAAACGTGACTAAATGATCTAAAAAGCACAATGGTTCATTGACTTTGTATTAATTAAAATAGTATGATTAATATCTTATATTGAAAAGGAACATACTTATAATGAAGAGATACAATCCTATATTGAAGAGGTGCAATTGTTCAGTTGTATATGACCATTAGAAGACTATATAAACAAAAATTCATGTTGAAAGAGGGTGTGTCTTTGTGCTTGAAATCTGAAGATCAATAACAAAGTCAGAGGTCGAGAAAGTGAATGAAGATATGTAGCAGAATTCAAAGAAGATTATGAATATTTGAAAATTGAAGTACTTATCATAAAAATGGAGGTTGGGTGGTGCTAGGGTAGTTTGGAGCCTGCAAAGGAGGTTGTATCCTCCTTCCAGTTGAAGCTGGTAAACCAAGGTGTTGCAACATATTTTCGGTTATAGCTGAAGAAACTAGGGAGTCAGTGCTGGTAAATCTAGGGGGTTGCAGCCTCCTTCTAATTGTTGCTAGTAAAATAGGTAGTTGGTGTTTCCTTTGAGTTGGAGCTCATAAATTAAATGCAATCTTTATTTAAAATAAGAAGAACATTTATCAAGTTGGGTTTTCCACGTTTAAATTATGTGTATTGTACCTTTTGTTGATCATTTGTTTTGATTTGATAAAATTAATAATTAAGTGGTTTTAAATTGTTGAAAATGGATAATACTGATTCACTCCCCCCCCCCCCTCTCAGTATTAAATAATATTCCAACAATTGGTATCATAGAGTCTTCCTTCATCACATTCTAATCACTAGAAGGAAGATTCTAAGAAACCATAATAGATCAACAAGAAGGGATGTCCTCAAACAGAGATCCACTTTTCAAATGAGATAACTATGTATTTTTTAGTATAAGAATGAGACGTTACCTAATGGAACTGACATGTGATTTCTGGATATTTTTGATAAAGGGTTATGATGTACCAGAAATTGTTCCTTTAGACACAACTGCAAAGAAACTCTGCAATGATAATTCAAGAGTTGTAAATGCAATTATGGGTGGATTAGCAAATAATGTATTTGTCAAATTCATGCATTGTAAATCAACAAAAGAGATTTGGAACAAACTACAAATCATTTATGAAGGAGATGCCAAAGTCAACCAAGCAAATATTCAAACATAAAGAGGACAGATTGAAAGCTTGAAGATGAAAGAAGAAAGAATATCTTCTAAGAGTAGATGCAATTGTCAACACAATCAAAGGACTAGGAGAAGAATNGTATGATAGAGTCTTCCTTCATCACATTCTAATCACTAGAAGGAAGATTCTAAGAAACCATAATGTATCAACAAGAAGGGATGTCCTCAAATAGAGATCCACTTTTCAAATGAGATAACTATGTATTTTGTAGTATAAGAATGAGACGTTACCTAATGTCACTGAAATGTGATTTCTGGATATCTGTGATAAAGGGTTATGATGTACCATAAATTGGTCCTTTAGACACAACTGCAAAGAAACTCTGCAATGATAATTCAAGAGGTGTAAATACAATTCTGGGTGGATTAGCAAATAATGTATTTGTCAAATTCATGCATTTTAAATCAACAAAAGAGATTTGGAACAAACTACAAATAATTTATGAAGGAGATGCCAAAGTCAACCAAGCAAATATTCAAACATAAAGAGGACAGATTGAAAGCTTGAAGATGAAAGAAGAAAGAATATCTTCTAAGAGTAGATGCAATTGTCAACACAATCAAAGGACTAGGAGAAGAATTAGATGACAAAATAGTAGTCCAAAAGGTACTAAGATCACTCCCAATGAGATATGATCCCAAAGTATTGTTGGAACAGGAGAAGACCTAGGGTTCAACGCACAAGAGTGCACCAAAAAAACCCTAACTACCGGCCCTTTCGGCAATACCTGCGAAGCAGATGAAGTCTCACCCGAGGTAGAGGCAGGAGTGGTTGCAAGACTCAGATGTCTGCAACCTTAGTTGGGACACCGATCTATGATTATATCTTTTACAGGACACTCAACATAGGTCATTCATCAATATTTAACCCTTATGGTACTTCACAGATAGCACAGAGCATCGTAGTGAATACTTAGACTAAAGATGATTCAGTACTTAGCCACAGAAATATAGATTAGATCCAATAGATCGAGCACTAAGCATCTTATATATCATATCTAACATTCATTCATATATCATAAGCACAGAGCATAACTAGATCTATTTAATCACAGCAAGCACTTAGCCAAGAAGGAGATAAACACATTAGGTCGAAGCACAGAGCACAATACACAAATTTATCGTGGTTCACCCCCACCCTGGGGCTACGTCCACAAAGTCTTCTTCTTTATATTATCTCGGTCAAGCGGTTACAACACAGAGCTTCAGTGACCCTTACTTCGCACAGGACAAAAGATCTGTGCAACTCGCTAGATCCTTCTTCCTTGCACTTCAACACAAAACTACAACAACTTGCACTTAGCTTTTCAATCTCCTTACAATCATGCACAAAGCACTTGCAATATACATCCAATCACACAGATCTAGCTACTAGAACTAAGCCTTTAGCTATACATCACATAGATGTACTACTACCCTCTACTTACATTGCCTAAGTATCTATTTATAGATTACAAAATGGGCCTAAGCATGGGTAAACCCACGGGCCGACATCCCTTTCCCTTTACATCAACCCAAAACCCTAAAAGAGACCCAAAAATAGGTCTTGCTTCCCTAATTTTCACTTCACGTTGCGCTCCATCTTTGGCAAGCTGTCATAGTCCCAAAAACGATCAAATATGACCAAGTATTCTTCAAAACTTGGTCAAGGGCCAACAAGTATCTACCTTGGAAGATCGAGATAATATTGACAAACTCACAATGGATGAACTACATGGGATTATCACATCCTATGAAATGAGAACAAGACAAGAAAAACCTTCAAAATGTGAAACAACCTTCAAAGTCTCAAAAGGAACTAAAAACCATGAACATGTATCGAATGAAAGCAACTCAGAAAAATCTGATGAGGAAGAAGCAAACTTCATTAAGAAACTTAATAAAGGATCTAGCAAATACAAAGGGAAGTTACCTTTCAACTGCTTCAATTGTGGAAAAATTGGACACTTTTCTTCCAAATGTCCTTATCCCAAGGAAAAAGATAGTGATGATGAAGAAATTTACAATTAGAAAGAACATAAAAAGATTAAATCCCAATACAAAAAGAAATTATATATAAAAAATAAAAACTCTTATTCTAAAGAAGACGGTAGCTCATCTGACATGAGTGAAGATGACGATATAGAAGTTCTATTTATGGGAATAGAAACTCAAAATGACACTACTGAAGATAATAATTATGAAAATGAAGAAATTCGAGAAGTTGAAGGAGAAGTTGATTTTGAAGGAGAACTCATTAGTGTCCTCAAAGAACTAAGAAGATACAGAAGGAAGAACAAATCATTAAAAGAACAATTTTTAGATTATAAGGAAGAACAAAAATCAAGAGAAGAAGAAGTTTCAAAAAGCATAAAGAAAAGAAAACAAATCATTGTTGATTTAAAAACTCAACCACGAGAAGCTAAAAGAATTGAAGAAATATCAAGTAAACAACTTAATGACAAGGAACAAAACTGTGAAAAATAGTTCTTCTAAGAAGGAAACTTGAAATAGGAACTAACCTTTCAAAGTTTGAAAGTAGTTCAAAAATCTTGGATGACATCATTAACAGTCAAAGACCATCAAGTAATAAGGTTGGACTAGGTTATGATCACAAAGAAACTAATAAAGGCTTAAAATCTAAAATACAAAAAAGTGATAAAAATCCAAAGACATGCAACAACCCTTCAAAGCTCCTTCAAAAGAGAAAAGAACCAAATAAAAATTGACTCTACTCAACAAAGATCTAGACTCTCTCCAAAAATAAATGAGTACAAAAAAAATACCACTCCAAGAAGAACTCCTCCAAAAAGGTATCAACAACTCTTTCTTGGCTCCTATTTTTCTTGTCATAATTTTGGGCATAAAATGTTACACTATAAAGCTATTAAAAAGAACCATCATAAAAGTGTTCAAAGATATGGCCATAGGAACAACAAGTCTAGTAACAATCAAAGGAGTAGAAACTATAATTCATTTTCTCCACTACTAGATTACAACATCGAATGTTACAAATGTAACAATTATGGCCATAAAGCTAATAATTTCAAATGATTAGAATCTACCATGAAGACAAATACTTCAAATTTTCTAAAAGAAAAACATAAGAAGATATGGAAAGAAAAACAAAAGGAAACATAATGTAAGGTAGCATTGTATGCCAAAGATAAAAGAAGTCAATGGTATGTCAACAGTGGGTGTTCAAAACATATGAAAGGAGATCAAAACAAATTCCTCAACTTGAAAAAGGAGAATAAAGGAAAGGTTACATTTGGAGATGATGTCTCTGCCAAAATACTCGGACAATGAGTCTCGGAAATGACAAATTCACTAAAGCAGAAAATGTCCTATTAGTTGAAAATTTGAAACCTAATCTACTTAATGTGAGCCAAACATGTGATCAAGGGCACATTCTCATTTTTTACTCTAAAAAATGTGAGATTAGAAAATAAGACTTTGGAAAATTAGTAGCTACTGCAACAAGGACACTAAGCGATGTTTATATCTTAAATACAGAAAAAGAAGAAAAATGTTGCATGAGTCAAATAGATGAAAATTGGCTATGGTATAGAAGAATGTGACACATAAATTTTGATAATCTGTAAAAGTAAGTAACAAGGAAGTTGTGAGAGGTATGCCAAAAATTATAAAACCTTCCAACCATGTTTGTAAGCACTGCCAACATGGGAAGCAGACAAAAGTAAGATTCAAGACGAAAGAGTATTCTACCTCAAAACCATTAGAACTTGTTCATATTGACCTATGTGGACCAACAAGAACAAAGAGTATACAAGGAGAATGTTATTTTATTATATTCATTCATGACTATACTAGAATGACTTGGGTGTGTTTTCTTAAACAAAAATCAAAATCTTTTGAAAAATTTAAATGTTTAAAAGAACTGGTTGAAAAAAAGATTGATCTCAAAATCAAGTGTCTTGGGTAAAACAATGGAGGGGAATTTACTTTCAACAAATTCAATGAGTTTTGTGAAACTCATGGAATCAAAAGACACTTTTCTGCTCTAAGGACTCCTCAGTGAAATGGAGTTGTCGAAATGAAAAATAGAATTGTTCAAGAGGCAACTAGAACAATGCTTTATGAATCCAAGCTACAAGATATATATTGGAGATAAGCAGTGTATACAACTATATACATACTTAACAGAGGACATCTTAGAGTTAACTATGACAAAACTGTTGGACACACCTACCACACTTAGAGGGGGGGGTGAATGAGTGTGGGGCTCTTTTTCCCAAAACTTCCCTCTTGCACAAAAACTCATCAATTAGCATTCAACATTTATTCATTACCCATTGTTGTCATTTATAACCTATTATATGTGAGCACATATCAGCAACATATATCAGCAATATATCATCAACAAGTCATCACCACAATGAACACAAAGAACACAAGATGTATGTACAATTTTCTTTTTATTACGGACTATAATCCTTGGGGTTTATCAACAACAACTGATAGAGTACAACTCTACAAGAGAACCAACTCTATATGCAAGACTCAGCTTGCATTCTCAGCACCAACTGAGATGAGGCAACAATCCTCAACAGATATCAATCTATACCATAAACAAGAGCATCAACCATGCACCAACCTGTGTCAAACAACCTGTAATCAACCTATACCATAAACAAGTGCATCCAACCATGTACCAAGTANTATTTCTTGGTTACTCATCCACCAAAAAGGCCTACAGATGTTATAATCTAAGGCTACACAAGATTGTGGAAAGTGAAAATGTAAAAGAGGATGATTTAAAAACAAAAGGGATCAAATCTCAAGTTAATCCACAAATTTATGAAAGAACAAGAGATGATGATGATGAAGAAAGTATAGATATACAAGAGGAAGACTCACAACGTGAAGAAGAAAAGGAAGAAGAAGAATCACAAGAAAACGCAGAAGAAGAGTCGCCAAGACAAGATACAAAAGCACCATCAAGGAGAGTACAAAGAGATCATCTAGAAAGTCTAATCCTTGGTAATAAAAGTGTTGGAGTTGAAACAAGAAGAAAACCAATGCACAAATAAAAATAAGTCTTACTATCCTTAAGAGAACCCAAAACATTCGCAGAGGCTAGTAAAGATGAAGACTGGATCAAAGCCATGAATGAAGAGTTGGATCAAATAGAGAAAAACTAGACCTAAAAACTTGTCCCAAGACCAAAAAATAAAAATGTGGTAGGGACCAAGTGGATTTTTAAAAACAAATATAATGAAGATGGTCAAGTTATAAGAAATAAATCAAGATTGGTGTGCAAAGGGTATGCACAACTAGAAGGGATTGGCTTTGAAGAAACCTTTGCCCCAGTTGCAAGAATGGAAGCCATCAGATTATTTCTAGCATACTCGTGCTTTAAGAATTTTAAAGTCTATCAAATGGATGTAAAGTTTACATTTCTGAATGGAAACCTAAAAGAAGAAGTCTACACAGAGCAGCCAGAAGGATTTGAACAACCGGGAAAAGAAGAACACATGTATAGATTGAAAAAGGCACTCTATGGCCTTAAACAAGCACCAAGAGCATGGTATGCAAGATTGGATAAGTGCATGCTACAACAAGGATTCAAAAGAGGCATGTATAACAACAATATCTATCTTAGAATTGAAAAAGATAGTTTTTTAGTCATAGTAGTCTATGTGGATGACATCATATTTGGCTACAACAATGATGAATCAAGTCATAAATTTTATCAAGAAATGTCAAAAGAGTTTGAAATGTCTATAATTGGAGAGCTAACTTTCTTTCTTAGACTTCAAATCACTCAGTCACCGAAAGGAATGTTTATTGCCCAGTCCAAATACTTGAAAGAGATACTTAAAAAGTTTGGAATGGTTGAAAGTGCACATGTTATCACTCCAATGACAACCAACTGCAAACTCAGTAAGGAATATGAGTCACCTTCTGTAGATTCAACTCTCTATAGATCTATGGTTGGGATCCTACTATATTTGACTGCATCCAGACTTGATATCATGCAGGCATTAGGAATGGTGGAAAGATTTCAATCATCTCCCAAGGAATCACATGTGATGGTTTTCAAGAGAATATTTAGATATCTTAAGGGCACATCAAACTTTGGCTTATGGTATCCAAGGAATAAAGGATTTGAACTAATTTCCTACAAAAATGTTGATTGGACTGGTAGTGTGGATGACTAAAAGAGCACTAGTGGAAATGTATTTTTCTTGGGGGAATGTCTAGTCTCATGGTCAAGTAGAAAACAATCATCATTTTCACTATCTATAACAGAGGCTGAATATATTATAGCTATTGAATGTTGCACTCAAATCTTATGGATGATACAAACATTAGAGGATATTAAAATTGAATGTAATCAATTGATACCTATCTATTGTGACAATACAAGTGCCATCATCATCTCCAAGAATCTAGTCATGCATGTAAAGACCAAACATATACCCATCAAGTATCATTTCTTGAGAGAGAAAGGTAGTGACAAAAAGGTTAAATTTGAGCATGTTGGTTCAAAGGAGTAGATAACAGACATATTCACTAAACCCTTTCCTAAAGAATCATTTGAACGTCTATGGAAAAAGATGGGAGTAATCTCCCTACAATAAAAAAAAATCATGATGACAGGGGCAGGGGAGAAATGTTGACAGGGGGAGTTGTCAAAAATAGAGGATGGAAAAAAGTTCACTGAAAAAAAAAAGTGTTGTTGACAGGGGGAGCAAGAAAAAACAAATGACAAGTGTTGTCACTCAAAACAAAAGAAGTCCAAGCAACAAACAGTTGGTGATGAACCTCATTCTGGTATCAAAGGCCTTGACATTGATGTCAAAGGGGGAGAAAAGAATGGTAAAATAATTACTCATTGTTAGGGAAGCATTTTTTTTTATGATGTGTTGTCATCAATTCCAAAAGGGGGGGTTGATGGAAATATCGTGTTGGCATCGATGTCAACATGAAGACAAGAAGTACCATAGTGGAGTATGACATGGAATTGTAGTAAAATCTATAGGCATACTGAGTTACAAGAACATAGTAGAGTATCGGAATACAGGGGATCGCCTAGTCGAGTGCTTTGAAAGAATGAAAGAATGAAAATGAAAGAATTAGACGATTTCAATTACTACACTAGTCGAGTCGAGTTATCCTTGTGACTGTATATTCTGTTGAGACAAGATCATGATGAATAGAACAAATACTAGTGAGTTTCCCTCTTGAATACTTTCTCTTGCACTTGTTGGTTGTGGAACCTGATTCTTCCTTATTCAAAGGTTTGTTTCAGTCGTTCTTGGACCCCATTCCCTAACGGGGGGTGTGGAGAGGATTTTCCCCTGAAAACTATCACCAGGGGGGTCCAGGTGGGGCGACGACAATTGTTTTAGCCCCCCCCCCCGCCCCCCCCCTAGTGGGGGATTTGGGGGCAGCCCCGAAGCAAAATATTGGGAAAATTTTCCTTGTAAAATATTGTAATTCTGTAGTAAATCTTGACTGTTCATTATAAGGTCGTAGATCTGATGGTAGAAGTTATTTTTATGGTTGTTTTTCCCTAGAAGGAAACCCTCTCTTATGAGGGAATTGTATTGTGGTTGTGTATTATTGTGAATGTTGTATTCTGAGAGAGGAGACTATGAGATAGAGAAGATGAAGTTACAATGGGTGTGTTGTAGATTGTATCCCTTCATTATGATGGATAATAATAAGGAAGGACCTGGCAATTTCTCTGCTGGACATAGCCCACACTAGGTGAACCACATATATCTGTGTCTCTATTGTATTGTGTATATTATGTGTTTTATTTCTACATTTGTTTTATTTTGTTGCTCAGTGATCCTGTTTTTCTAAAAACACTATCATTTCAGAGTGTAGTCGAAGAGAAATTTTTTGATGCAACACCGAGAACCCTTGAGTTTGTCAGATCAACACCATAATCGATATTTCGTAGCAAGTTTTGGTCATCATTTTTTCCAGGCCGAAATTGGATGACCCTTCAAACCTAAACAATTTCCAGCAACCACTAATGGTTAGATCCATTCAGGCAGTTAATTATTGAATAAATTGTCATTGATGTCAAAGGTTAATAAGTGATCAAATATATGTCAAAGGTTAGTAAGTGATTAAATATAAATGTGACCTTGGTATCACTTTAATAAATACAAAAGTGGAAATGAAAGTGGAGTAAATATAAATATAAATTTAATAAATAACAAAAGTTGAAAAGTTAGGTGGAAGTGGAGTTTACGTAAAAGAGGAGAAAATATGAAAGTGGAATAAAGAAAAAAGTAAAAGTGAAATTGGATAAAAGAAAAAGATAAAAGTGAAATTAGATTAAAGAAAAAGGTAAAAGTGAAAGTGGACTTAAAGAAAAAGGGAAAAAGTGAAAAAGCACATGGTATTTGCAAACCATGGTGGTATTTAGATATGGTAAGGTAAAAAATGAATTAAATCATNAAAGATAAAAGTGAAATTAGATTAAAGAAAAAGGTAAAAGTGAAAGTGGACTTAAAGAAAAAGGGAAAAAGTGAAAAAGCACATGGTATTTGCAAACCATGGTGGTATTTAGATATGGTAAGGTAAAAAATGAATTAAATCATTATAGTCATAATCTATTGACCCAATTGAAAACATGACTAAATGATCTAAAAGACACAATGGTTCTTTGACATTGCATTAATTAAAATAGTATGATTAATATCTTATATTGAAAAGGAACATACTTATAATGAAGAGATACATTCCTATATTGATGAGGTGCAATTGTTCAATTATACATGACCATTGGAAGACTATATAAACACAAATTCTTGTTGAAAGAGGGTGTGTATGTGTGCTTGAAATATGAAGATCAATAACAGAGTCAAAGGCCAAGAAAGTAAATGAAGATATGTAGTAGAATCCAAAGAAGATTATGAAGATTTGAAGATTGAAGTACTTATCATAAAAAGGGAGGTTGGGTGGTGCTAGGGAAGGTTGTAGCCTCCTTCCAGTTGAATCTAGTAAACCAAGGTGTTACAACATTTTTTCAGTTATAGCTGAATAAACTAGGGAGTTGGTGCTTCCCTCGAGTCGGTGTTGGTAAATCTAGGGGGGTGCAAACTCCTTCTAGTTGTTGCTAGTAAAACAGGGAATTGGTGTTTCCTTTGAGTTGGAGCTCATAAACTAAATGTAATCTTTATTGAAAATAAGAAGAACATTTGTGAAGTTGGATTTTCCACGTTTAAATTATGTGTATTGTACCTTTTTGTTGATCATTTGTTTTGATTCGATAAAATTAATAATTAAGTGGTTTTATATTGTTGAAAAAGGATAATACTGATTCANAACAATATTCCAACAGTTTCAGTCCTTAGAATTCAAAAGAATAGTGACCAGGTCAGTGGTTTCCTCTCCTCATGCATTTCTAATTGTTAAGGGAAGGAAACAGTTCACCTTCGTTGATTCATCACAACCATTTTACGTCAAGAACCTATGAATTAGCACAGAAAGTGCCAACAAATTTCACAGTTTCTCTCTGGATTATCTTTCAAGCCTTGTTGTTGCTATTGTGGTTAGTTGTAAGAGCACACTTTGTTGTTGGAGTGGAAAAGATGAACTTTACATATGCAATCATGTCACCCAAACCTGGATATAACTTCCAAAGAGTGTTGAAGATTCAAAGTGGGATTTCATTAGTCTATCTTTCAAAACATACAGTGCACGTAGTACCCTCGTCATGGGAAGGAATTCTACAACATATATTAGGGGGTTTGAGATGTGAAATTTCCTCACGAAAGGAGTGATAAGAATAGGAAGGAAATATTTGGTAAGATATTTAAAGAACGACAAAGTTACAAGTTTTAATTATTGCAATTATAGAGTTGTTTCAATTCAATCTATTTCTATTCTCTCTTAGTTGAAATCTTCTGTACAAATGGCATGACATAGTTTATGATTATTTCAAAAACTTTCAACTTTATGATATTCTAGAAAATAGATCAGTCTGCATATGTGGTTATGAATTGAATGAGAGAATTCTCAGCACGACTCACATGGTAAAAACCTATGAGATTTCATACAAAATACATTGGGTTAGTCAAAAATATGTTATTCCTTCAATATTTATATAGTTTTCCTGCTAGACGGATTGCTTTAGTCATTATAATTTGTCTTCCAAACAGATTGCAGAGTTTGAATTGTATTTTCAATTTCTATTTCTTGAATAATTTTATTTTCCCTAAACGAAAAAAAATCCAAGTATGTTGAATCTTTTGGCAACTTTAATTTTAATATTTTAATATATCTTTATATTAAAATTTGTGAAGTTTCAACATCTTGTAACATTTTTTTAATTTTGATGATAGAGGATATCCATAGCAATCATGGATAACCTAGAGATCAATGAGATTTGGAAAGTTTTGCTATGGCATGAGAAGGTCATTCAAGATAACAACAGAGCATTCATGCTTGTATCGACCAATCTAATAGAGATGGACTAGGTCATTAATACGCTTAACACCAATGTAATGGTCTTGGAAACTGAATGTAACAATTGCAAAATTTGGTAGCATATTCGCAAATGGTATCACTCTCCTTGACCTCCATCAACCTGATTAGTTGGCATATATGGTGTTGGCCCTTGACCAAGTTTTGGGGAGATCCTTGGTCAAGTTGACCTATTTTAGGGACATTATAACCGGTAGACCAATGCTCTGAATGGATAGAAATACATTTATGGACAGACAACTCGCCATCCAACCGTTGGGACCGCACCATAATGGACAAAAAAGAGTTAATGAAGGCTTCATACCCGTTGTTGAGTTACCTATTTATCCCATCGTTTCATGCACCTAGAACACTTTTACCAACTGAGAGTTTGAGCCCGCAGACTCAGTTGATTTTGCACAGTGATCATCGCGCTCTTGATCTCTATCCCATCACTTTGTCTAAGCTACCTTCCAAACCTGATATTGTTAACTCTGAGCATGTATGTCGAACAAGTTGAGCACTGCAAAGAAAGTTGTAGAAGAAGTTATGATCGGCCTCATGAATGAAAGAGTCATGTCGATGTCTACAAGTGTACAAGTATCATCGACAAGAGGACTGCCAGCCGCTCTGTCCATTGCTCGTGGAGCCGGACCATCTTGACCATCAGATGAAAAGTGAACCAAGCACAGGGATGATCTAGCGAATGCCAAATTGATCCTGACCATATTGCCCACCTATATACCACCTCTGAGTGATGCAGTAAATCGAGACAGTGTGCCCAGAGATTTCAAATACACCTTGGTTATGGCATACCTCCCGAAGGGGATATGCGCAGTTCAAGCAGACCAAGATAAAATTGCAGCATTGATGTTTAGCGACTTCAACCTCGGAGATCACAAAGTCTATAACATGCTCACCCCACATAAGTACCTAACCAAAACTAAGGGGAAGAATTCGAAGATAATCCCCCAGTCGTGGACTAAGAACCTTGCGCAGTCCACCCTGCTGAACGCCATGAAGATTCCCCACTTCGGAAGACACCAGGAGGTGAATGCATGTGTCAAGTTGTTGCTGTCTTGTTACCATGGCGGCTATTTTTGGCTAAACTGTCATATAACAGTTGAATTGACACTGATCAATCGGATTAAGAGCTTGAATATGCAAGGATCTGATCCACAAGAGTTTTACCCAGGAAAAGTCATGGATCACGCTCTAGCACAGAAGATGAAGGACACTTATGGTGATGTCGAGAAGGGCACACAAGGTTACAAGGTAACTTCTATACAGAGTGGCGTAGTGCGCCTTGCCTATCAGTTGATTGCAGGGAAGTTAGTACGAAAGAACCAACCTACCCAAGTCACCGGTTTTGTAATCGACCTCACAGGGAAGTGTGTGAAAGGCCTTCAGATGAACTGGACGAAGTATCTGGTGAACTAGTTGGAACTCGACTGTAGAGAAGCATAGGACCAAGGATATGAATTTCATTTCAGTTGGCTCTTAATCCTTATAGATTTTATTGCCTGGGAGATGTCGGAAGGTACGACCTTCCCAGACATCGATCCATTTGAACCACTGGCCACGAATTTCAGTGCACTATGGTACTCAAGCGATATGAATAAACAGTGGCAGTCAAATGTTGTTTTTCATACCTACTACAATCAACTAAAGATATCCATACAGTCTGAGCCTCACATGACTACGAACACTCTGCATCGGTTCAGGCCTTTGATGAAGTTCAGCATAGATCGACATTTTATTTACATCACAGTGCGCGCCAACGAACACAAGCAACATCTTCAATCCTACTATAAGCTAACGGAGGAGGACTTGGAGGAGATCACTAAGGACTGGTTGGTGGACCTCCTTCTTCCAGCAGACCCTGCGGAGATGTTCGACATCGACAGCCAAGAAACAATGCAGGACACTCCTGAACCTAGTAGAACAAAGAAGACCGAAGAGGTCCAAGAGATAGACAATGCATCCATGAAGACTACTTCCATATCACCAGAGCAAGGAGGTGATGGCGAAGAGTTGAATGAAAAAGAAGTTGAACAGAAGTAAGGAGATGAGGTTGATCCCCTGAAGAAGAGGAAAGGTTCGCCTCTGAAACCTTCCTCCCGGAAGAAATCGAAGGCCACCATGACCAAGATGCAGACCGTCCTCACCTCCGATGACTTCCATTTCCTCATAGCAGCCCTGCAAGATGCTTCACTGGAAATAGCAGAGAAATAAGAAGCAAAGAAAGAAGAGATGTATGATCAAATTGAGACTGAACTCTGAGGGGTACAGCAAGCCCTATAATCCAGCCACGCAGTATCCACTACATCGGGAAAGCCATAATTGGGAGATGAGCCAGTTCAACTCCACCACCTAGCCGATATGGTCAAAGCTCGCCTTCGACGAGCACAATAAGAAAGAGAGCAAGCCACCCAGGCTTTGACACAAGTACAAGGAGTACTCGTAGAGCAACACAGTGCTGCAGAACAGGAAAAGCTTGCTCTCCAAGTGAAGTTTGATGAAGAAATATCACAACTAAAACAAGAGAAGGAACAGTTGCTCACGGAGCAACTCGAAGTAAAAGAAGCAGTCAACATAGCATTTCTCTCTATGACAGTCTTAGAAATCAAGGTAGAAGACCGAGTTACATAACAGGTGAACCAGCTCGCAGAAGCCATCCAACAACTACAACAACGCATAGCAGATTTGGAGATACGCACTGTACCTAAGACCCCACAAGATGTAAGAGACCAAAGAGAAGCAACCGCCCAGAGAGCAGTTGAAAAGCTAAAGGCTCTTACCCTGTAATGTAAGCAACTCACTGATCATAGTGCCTAGACCTATGAATAACTCATGGAGAACCTGAAACTGAAGGCATTGGATTCGTAGCTCCAAGAGGGGAAGTATCAAGCCAAAAAGATACAGGCGCAATTGAAGTCCCTATCAGTTGTGGAAAGAATGAAGCACTCCCAAGAGCAGTGGACCGCCCAGCAGCAAATCCATACTATTCAGAGCATAGTTATGGAGGTAACTCAGAAACTCCAACCTATACAAGAAAAGGCCTAGCAATTGTTTACAGAGGTAGAAAACCAAGGAGCAGAGCTAGAGTTGGTTGTCACTACAGCTGAACAACATCTAGAGGGACCTATTAACGATGCAGTCATCCAAGAGTTCGTTGAACAGGAGGTCGTAGCATAGCAGCAAGTCAAAGAATCTCGAGCCAAGCTCAATGCATTCAAAGTAGAACTAGTCAGACCAGAGTGACGTGGGATGAGTCACATGTGAGTGTTGGGGGCCTGTTGGCCCTTGACCAAGTTTTGGGGAGATCCTTAGTTAAGTTGACTTATTTTGGGACTTTGACAGCCTGTCAATGACGGAGCACAAGATGAAGCAGAGATCGCGGGATCTCGACCCCTTTTTGGGTGCTTTTTAGGATTTGTGAATATGTAATGGGTATGGGATGTCGGCCCATGGGTTTACCCATGTTTAGGGCTGTTTTTGTAAAGTATAAAAAAGTAGCTAGGTGACATAAGTAGAGAGGACGAAAAGCTAAGTGCTAAGTGCAAGTATGGTTTGTAGATATTCTATGCATATTGTGAGAAACTTGTAGAGCTAAGTGCAAGTGGTTGTAACAAACTGTGAAAGGCTTTGTGCTAGACCTAGCTCGGGGAAGGAGGATCTGGCGAGGTGCGCGCAGACCTACTGTCCTATGAGGAGTAGGGTTTTTGTGGCTCGGTGCATGTAGATGATTGATTGAAGCTAATAAATAAGAAGAATTGGTGGACATAGCCCAAGGGTGTGGGTGAACCACATAAATATTGTGTTATTTTGCTTTGTGCAATGTGTTTGTGCATTTATGTGTTATTTGTTAAGTGCTTGATATAGATAGATAGATAGATATGTTTATGCTTTGTGCTTATGATGAATCTGGATGTTAGATCTGATATAGGTGAATGTGCTTAGTGCTTGAATCTACCATACCTAATCCATTTATTTATGCTAAGTGCTTAGATACATTAGATATGGGTGAATGCCACGATGCTCTGTTTTATCTACGAAGTAGATATTGGTTAAATAATAAGGAACTGACGGTGCTAAGTGCTCTATTAAGTATTATAATCACATATATGTGTCCCAGCTAAGGTTGCAGACACTTGAGTCCTTCAACCACCCCTGCCTCTACCTTGGGTGAGACTTCATATGCTTCGCAGGTGTTGTCAAAAGGGCCGGTAGTTAGGGTTTTTTTGGTGTGTTGTTGTAGCATTGAACCTTGGGTCTGCCCCTGTGCCAACAAATGGTTCCGTTACTAGGACCTGAAACTGTGATTGTTGGGAATTGAGGAAGAAGAAGCTCTGTGCAAAGATCCGACCTAAAATTGTGAAAACTTTGTGTGTAGAACTGTTGCTCTAGTGCACAGTACTCTACTTAGTTTGACAAGCTTTGTGCTAAGGAAAAGGAGTCTGGTCTGAAGAAAAGAGGTGAGATCTCAAAGCTTTGTGCTCTGAGAAAGGCAAAAGTGAGACTTTTTTTATTAAAAGAGGAAAGATCTGAAAGCTTTGTGCTCTGATAAAGGTAAGAATATTGAAAAGTTCTAGATCTGAAAGCTTTGTGCTCTGTAGAAGTAAGATAAGTGGAAATTTTTGTTTCAATAGTATGAATCTAGGTATGTTTGATAGATTCTATCCTAGCTTGAAAACTAGGGTATTAATAGATGAAAGAAGATTTTATATGAGTAGATTTGATAAGAATAGTGAAAAATATGTTATAACTATGTACAGAAAGAATGTTTGGACTAATAAGTGTATGTAGGACCTGTTGGCAGCAATAATATAATTTCTATTGTTTATAAGATGCCTACACAGGGTCTCTAAATTTTCATTACTCGTCATGACCATTGTCACTAAAACGACACTTGTCACTTGTCTCTTTTAACATATATTCCTTTCGATTTTTGTTTTCATGACTGTAAGCATGAAAACTCGCAGCTGGAATTGACACTTTGTTTCAATTTTTTATTAAAGGAAAACTGTTCTTATGGTTTATTATCGAATTGTCATATTTTTTCTATGAACATGATTGTTCTCCTTGTTTATAACTCATTGGTTCTAAATGTACCTTGGTTACATAAGTGAAATACCTCCATTCATTAATATTCAATTGATATTAATGGAGTTTTGATTCATAAAACTTTTAATTATTCAATTTTTATTTGATACACTTACCTTTGTAATCAATCCATGAATGTGTGTACTATGGTTTTCCAAGTGTTCACATCCTCATACGTACCCATGCCAAGGTGTCATATGAAGTACAGCATGCCATTACTCTTCTGTATGGTCTCGAGCTTCACGATTTCATTCCCACGCATAGTGATTAACGCCTCTACCTATCGTTTGAACTGTCATAGCATTGTTTTGTTGAAGCTCGGGGCTATGGCTCTCTCGCTTTTTATCAAACCCTACCTGTAGGTTCTGTGTTGATTCCCTTCTATTTGCCATGGCTCCAGTGGTAAGGATCGATCCCAATGGCATCCAAACCTTGTTATAGTATGATAACGCCAGGGACGATTTAGAAAGGAATGGATGGCGTTTGTTCATTGAAAAATTTAAGGGTTTCAATCTGAGAGTTGCCCAAGAGTTCGCATTGACCTTTGATGGCTGCAGAGAAAAGATAGGTGACATGCAGCTAGAGGTAACTAAAGATTTTTTAAGCCAAGCCACGGGTTTACCAGCTGTCGGGCAAAAATGGTTCAAGAATGCAAAAGTTGAAGAGGTCCCCTGGACTTTGATGTTCACCTCACGGAAAATTACTAGTTGCGACTGAGGTATGCCAGTCTCATCCTTAAAACCTAGGTGGCATGATCTACTTGCTATCGTGAAGCAATTCATTACGTGTGAAGGAAGATTTGGGTTACTTTTCCTGTATCATCTACGATTTCTTATGAGTTTCATTGAATTCTCGTTGAACATGCCCTACTTCCTGCTTAAAAGCCTGTACAAGATGGGAAAACGGTTTAAGAGGCAGAGGTCTGATTCGAGTTTATTCCATCATGGTTTAATTAAAATTATCCTTATGCGTCAGTTGCAATTACACAATGATTGTTGGGATGCTTTTGTTTTATGAAATGGCTTTGGCAATAGTGAGTTGGGACAGGTTGATAAGCCTATTGTCATAGAAACCTTTGTGAAACCTACCACTTCTCCTCCACCACTCCTGCCCTGTCATCTTGCCCCTAATATTGAACCCTCGACCTACCCTAATGTTACTCAACCAGACAATCAACCGGGTTCGCACCCAAAGAGTTGCACTAAAACTGTTAAAAAACCCACAAGGAAGAAGCTAAAGGGCAGCGTCGATGTTAATTACAAAAATAAAAGGATTGGTCGTTTGATTTCACAATGTGCTCGAAATAAATTCAAACCCTGTGCAGACACAAAAAACACAATTGAGGTAAGTGAAGACTCGGATTCAGAAATTGAAAGGTTTTTGGCCGAAGAAGACCTCGTGTCATACGGGCTCTGTCCTGACACACCCTATGACTATGTAAACAACTTGCCTCCATGTCTAAAGGGTAACCCAGAATTCTTGGGCATTCGACTCTGTGATAAACCTACCTTTCACGTGGACGCTTCTCCAATCCTTAATGATGTCAGTGCCAATGCACAGTCTCTACAGCCACAGTGTGATGAATGTCGATCCTAGATCGACAGGTCTTATACGGATGTGCCTTTGCTACAATCTCGGCTTAAATCTTTAAAATACCAAGTGGATTTGTTGACAAATGAGAACAGTAGACTCCAATCCATAACTCATGCAAAGGAGAAACGCCTAAAAACTACAGGATCTGTCATTTTTAAGAATGTAGAGGCAGTAACAGCAATCGTAAACTCCAAGATTGCTTGATATGTTTTGATACAGTGATTTGAGGTATGATATTTTTGGATTTTAGTATGATTTCGTCACTCTCAAGTTAGGATATATGATTTGATTGAATAGATTACCTTTCTTTAAAGATTAGTTTGTTTTGTTTGTTGAATAAAATATGATTGTAGTTGTAATTATAACTAGCTACAGAATCGTAAGATTTTGTAGCCAATTAGAAAAATTCGAATTGCTTGATTTGACAATTTAAGACATATCTAAAATCTTCCCATTTTCATTTGTTTTCAGGAACTCATGATTTCCAAGGAGATATGAAGCATTGTTGACATCTTCTAGCCATATCAACTTTGTGTTTTGTTTAGTAAATAGATTAGGCTGTTGGTATTTTGATATCAAGTAAAATCAGGGAGGTTGCATCCCCCATATTTTTTGAACAGATCTAATATTATCAAAAGGAAACATTTTGTTCCTGGAACCTATATAAGCATATTATTTTGTAAACATGAGACCATCTCTGTCTGGGGAAAGACTATGGATTTTTCATTTACAGACTTGAATGAAATATAATACTCGTCACAGCTTTAGCTTTTCTGTATTGTGGTTTTATTCAAGTCATGATTATTTCAATTTGTAATTAGATTATGATTGCTTTCGCTGTCATGGTTTACTACAAGTTGATATGATAAAAATTTATATATTATCCATGTTTTATGTTCCAGATTTAATACACAGTAATCATTTTGTTCAAACTTGAATTAAGAGATTTATCTTTATCTTTTATTGAACGTGTATACACAAGTTCTCACAGCAGGATTTATCTTAATGTGGTTGCTTGTGAAATTATGAGATTGTTGTGATTGTATCTCTTATATGTTCTATCATTCGAATTCTATCATTACTACTTCACATTTATGAGAAGCAATTGTAGGATCTGTTGCAGGTTTACCTCATCAGATAAGGAGATTGGATGCTACACACTGAACAAATATTGGATGCGACAATAGGTCAGCCTGTTAT
Organism: Picea engelmannii; assembly: GCA_009831015.1. NCBI lineage: Eukaryota > Viridiplantae > Streptophyta > Pinopsida > Pinales > Pinaceae > Picea > Picea engelmannii. The sequence continues at coordinate 135,121 of ML810067.1, forward strand.
TTGTTTTCATTAGCATAATAAATATAGAAGCCCCCTGTAGTTAAAACATTTTTTATCATCTGTTATTTCTTATGTTTAATTAGATAGTTTGATATTTGATTTCTTTTATATAAACATTATAAGAAAACAAATCATAAGGATTAGATAATAGTTTTACTATTGTTTAAAAAAAAAATCAATTTACATTCGATTTTCACGGATTTAGATTAAAATTTGTATTTTGTACATATTATATATATCTTAGAATTAGAGTTATTTGTATGTATTGTACACATGATAAGTAGAGTTATTTTATAAGTATTAGTTAGTTAAACTGTAAATATATATTAGATGTATATATAGTTTTCAGCGATTGTTATTTATTAAGTTATTGCGTTTCCTTTAGTTTTGTTTTTTCGCTTTCTTTAGGACTTAGATCGGCCAACGGAGCCGCTAAATCTGTCAGAGTGGATTAATCCAAACGGCTTGGGTTAATTAGACAACCCCGGACCGGATTCACTCCTCCAGTTGACGAACGGTCAATTTCGCTCGTCAACAAATGGTGCTAGAAGGAGGGCCTGAAAACTATTAATGGCACGAGGAGGTCATAAGACTCCTCCCCCACCTACCTACTCACCTATAGTAACTAGAAGTCGTTCAGACAACAACATTGTCCCTCAAGTAGCAACCACATCAAACGATGATCTACGGATCACAGTTGAACCTGTAACTCCAAATCCTACGGGTGGTGACATACAAGAGATTGTTCGGAAATCTCTTATAAGAACGCATAGTGCCTTAGCCCGTATAAGACAACCAAACCAACCTTTGAATCAACCATTAGACTTCTCTGATATCATAGAAAAACTTGGAGGTACTGACCTTACCTTAAACCCTACAGATCCAATCCTCACTCCTGCAGCAGGAGGATCTGGTATACCACCATCACCACCTCCTTCATCTCCTTCTTCTTTTGGAGAAGAATCCTCTGACGAAGGTAGTTCCTCATCCCAGCCTTTGACACCACCCACACCTATGGCCAACCCAAACAATCCCGCCAGACCCTGGCTCGACCAAGATGCACTAGCCATACCTGGGACTCAGCATCCTTTGCCCAAACACCCGAAGAAATGGCTCCCTAAGTTTGACCCGGACTCCAAACAGATCATTGAAGATCACATCAAAAAGTTTATGTTAGCCATTAGACTCCATAGTGTTGAGCACGAAGATGTAGTCTGTAGATTATTTCCCTACACCTTTGAAGGCAATGCCTCTACCTGGTACTTTACCCAATAGCCCCACACCATCGTGTCATGGGAGAAATTTGAATCCTCTTTCCTTGAGAAGTTCGGAGACGACAAGTCTCCTGAAGTTCTAGTTATGGAGCTTTCTAGTCTAAAATTGAACCTCAAAGAAAAGATCAAAGACTTTAATCAAAGGTTCTTGACACTAAAGAACCGAATCCCCACAGATTCGATGCCTACCGAGAATCTTATAGTCGCATACTACACGAAAGACTTACATCAAAACATAGCCATTTGGGTAAAGAGATCCAAGAAAGCCACGTTGTTAGAAGCCTTCGAAGAGGCCAGTCAAATCGAGAAAGACATTCTCAGTTTAAAAGACACTACTAGAAATGAGATAGAGACTAGTTCATCTTCCAAAAAGAAAATTGAAATCCTCCCTAGACCTTCCCAAAACAAAGCTCAACCTGAAAGTTCAGATTTAGAAAACTTACAGAAAGTCATTCAAAAACTATCCAACCAAGTTATAGATTTGAAAAGGACAGTTGAAGAAGCTTCTTCGAGCAAAGGGCCTTACAAACCCCCTTTTAGGAAGCCTTTTCCCACCAACCAACCTAATTCAAATAATGAAGGCCTAAATCTAGAAAGCCTGCAATTTGCTATTCAAATGATCCTAGAAGCACACAATAACTTGATTCCTCCCGAGATTCCTGAAGAAGTAGCCGAACAAGAGACGGTTGAAGAAGATGAATCCTCTCCGAACATTTTTGGACATTTTTTGGATAGCATTTTTCAAGCTAATTTCGAAACAATGCATCCTTATAATACTAGGAGCAAGACAGCAAATAAGCCTTCTTCCGAAATTACGACGACTTTGCCTCAAAAACAGTCTAAATCAACTGAGACTAAACAGAATTTAGTAAACCCAAGTTTAGATTATGATTTAATTGAAGATCTAAAAAAGCTTCGGGCTAACATTTATGTTTACGAATTATTAAAATTCCCTTTTCTTCTGCAAAAATTGTTGCAGAATATTGCAGAGAACAGCAAAAATAGCAATCTGAACAGCAACAAAGGTGTTCAAAACAACCCCAAAACTCCTCAGAAGGCCTCCGCCAAAACTACATCCGAGCCTCACGATAAAAGATACCTTCCTGTAAATAATGTAACAAATGTAGATAAACCAGTTTCAGAGGCCGCGAGTAAAAAGCAACAAACTTCCACTGTTAATACTCGCAGAAATGTCCCTCCATTTTTGTTAACTTTTGAAATTTTCAATAGGAATGTACATAATTGCATGGTAGATTCAGGTGCGTCATCTAACGTAATGCCTTGGTCTGTTTGTCAAAATATTAATGCCGAAGTTCAACCATCCAGCTTGAAAATTATCCAGCTTGATCGAACTAGTGTTAAGGTGATAGGCGAATTAAGAAATGTGCTTATAAGATTGTCGTCTAATCCTAAAGTTCATCAAGTGATTGATATCATTGTTGTAGATATTCCAAAAGTTTATTCATTTGTTTTTTAGTAGAGACTGGTCAGAGCAATTACATGGCTATTTTGCGACGGATTGGTCTCACTTGTGGCTGCTCGAGAATGGAAAGCCCAACATAATCAAGGTAAATCGTGAACGTTATTTGAAGTTCACGGTGACTAGTTTAAATAATCCCAATGAGCCATTCACTCCTTCTATCGATTCACCTGAAATACAGAGGATGGATACTTTTTTCAGTAATTTCATGGCTGAAACTTCTATTATCACTAACCCGGAACAACAGTTTGAAATTTTGACATATACACAGCCAACAGCTTCCTCTCAGTGGTCACATGAAACCGACGAAAATCAAATATGGTCTCTGTACTTTGATGGGTCAAAATCTAAGGAAGGAGCTAGTACAGGTTGTGTGCTCATCGACCCAGAAGGTAATAAGACTCTGATTGCTTGCTGATTAGAATTTGAATGTACGAACAACATGATCGAATATGAGGCACTCCTGCAAGGCCTCAGAAAAGCATTAGATCTGAACATTCAAAATTTGACTGTCTTTGGTGATTCCGAAATTGTAGTTAGATAGGTAAAAAATTCTATCCACTGTTTATCTCCGCACCTTAAAAGCTATCAAACTGAGGTATGAAATTTAATGAACAAGTTCTTCGCATTTAACATAAATTATATTTCTAGATTGAATAATTCGGAAGCTGATTTGTTAGCTAACGTCGCTTCAAAACTTTTTCCTGTAGAAGGCTTATCTCCGAATGCATTTTCCGTCGAACTGTTGTTTAGACCGTTCGTCCTAGACAACATCACGAATTGGAGAGTCTTCGATGACGATCAACAGATTATAAGTTTTCTGCATATGGAAGAAACTTTCCAGGGCGCGGTGATCAACGAAGGTACCCATGACGAAAATCTTTGTGACATTACGGTAATACCAGATCCGAGATCTCCAGAATCTTCATCAGACATGGTAAATTCTATCCCGAAATCTGTGGTTAGATTAGAAAAATTTTATGATCTTCACGACAAGTTCAGAAAATTAGTGAACTGTAAAACGAATAGTTCCTCTTTGACACATAAAAAGGTAAATTTGGGAACTAAAGACAACCCACAGTGCATTAATTTGGGGGTGGGGTGTTCTAAGCAAGAAAAAGCAGCGTTTATTAAGTTGTTTAAGGAATTCAAAGATGTTTTGCTTGGACATACGATGACCTAAAAACCTTTGATCCTAACATCATACAACACGTTATTCTCATGAAACCCCAAACCCAACCTTTTCAACAAAAGTTAAGGAAAATGCACCCAAAAATCGAACCAACGATCAAGAAGGAATTAAACAAACTCCTGAACGCTAAGATAATCTTCCCATTTAGGCACGCACAATGGGTCTCTAATCTTGTCCCTGTCAGGAAGAAGAATGGTGAAATCTGACTATGTGTCGATTTTCGAAATCTTAACCGAGCGTCTGATAAAGACAACTACCCTGTCCCTCCCATGGAACAGATCCTTCAATAGGTATCTGGTTCTGAAATATTATCCTTGCTGGATGGTTTTTCAGGGTATAACCAAGTCCTTATGTCTCCTCCAGACCAACTCAAAACTACCTTCCGCACTCCATGGGGCACCTACGCTTATAGAAAGATGCCCTTTGGACTCATAAACGCCAGTGCCACTTTCCAGAGAGCGATGGACATCGCTTTCTGAGGCTTAATCAATCAATCTGTAGTAGTTTACCTAGATGACATCACTGTCTTCTCAAAAAATAAAGAAGATCATCTAGCTCATTTGAGATCCATTCTACAGCGATGTCGTAAGTACGACATTTCTTTGAATCCTAAAAAATCTATCTTCGCAATAGAACAAGGTAAGCTCCTCGGATTCATTATATCGAGAGAAGGGATGATTATCAACCCTGAAAGAACTCAAGTCATTTTGAAACTGCCCCCTCCCTCGTCAAAAAAGTCCATGTAATCTTTCTTAGGTCAGATAAACTTTGTTAGGAGATTCATCCCCAGCTTTTCAGAAATGGTGAGACCATTACAAAACTTAATAAAAATGAATGTACAGTACCATTGGGGACCTTTAGAAAGCCAGGCTTTTGATTCAATAAAAAAGGCCATAATAGACGCTCCTTCTCTAATGAACCCCGACTTTTCCCAAGACTTCATCCTCTACAGGTTTGCCTCTGACCGCTCATACACTGTCGTCCTAACTCAAAAGAACGTTGAAAACAACAAAGTCCCAATTGCCTTTATGAGCTCAGCCTTCAAGGGGGCGGAACTTAATTACCCAGCAGTAGATCAACAGGCCTATGTTGTTTTCAAAGCAGTAAAATACTTCCGATCTTACCTGTTGAAATCTAGGACAAAAATCATTGTCCCTTACCCGGCTGTTAAAAATTTGTTAGTACAGAAAGAACTAGGCGAAAAAAGGGCAAACTGAGTCACATCCTTGCAAGAGTATGACATAGAAATCACCCCAGCACAAATAGTAAGAGGCCAAGGTTTATGCAAGTTGGTCGTTGATTCAGCTATAAGACAGCAAGATGAAAATGATATGTTAAATCCAGGACAGCACTATCAAAATCAAGTCGGTTGTGCACAAAACCCTGTTAGTCCCTGGTACGATGACATAAAATTTTGTCTTATACATGGATCATCTCCACGTAATCTTGATCCCACAAAAAGGAGAGCACTAAGATTAAAATCTTCTTCTTTTAAGTTGATTAATGGTATTTTGTTTCGTCAAAATTTTGATGGAGTACTAATGCGTTGTCTTGAGAAAGATGTAGCAGAAAAAGTCTTATTGGAATTGCATGCAGGAGAAGCTGGTGGGCATTTTGGTGGAGACACCACTACCCATAAAGTATTAATATCAGGTTATTACTAGCCTACCCTTTTTAAATACGCTCGTGATTTATGTCACAAGTGTGTGATTTGTCAAAAAGCATCTGGTCGGATACATAAACCAGCTTTCCCTTTGCAACCAGTTTCGGTAGACTCCCCTTTTCAGCAGTGGAGTCTAGATATTATAGGCCCAATCAATCCGCCATTCTCACAGCAACATAAATATATTATAACAGCCATAGATTACTTCACCAGGTGGTCTGAGGCTGCCCCATTAAACGCTGTAAATACCAATCAGGTAATATCCTTCCTGAATTCAAATATTATTACTCGTTTCGGTATCCCTGAATGCCTAGTATTTGATAATGCTTCTTATTTTTCATCTCTTGAAATGAGTGATTTCGCTCTAGAAAAATGAATCAAATTAAAGTATTATGCTAGCTATTACCCCCAAGGCAACAGTTTGGCAGAATCAACTAATAAAAATCTGATCAAAATTATTAAGAGGACGGTCTCCGAAAACCATAAAAATTGGCATAACGCATTGTTAAACACAATCTGGGCTGATAGAGTAACTCCTAAAAGTGTCGTGGGTAACTCACCTTTCTTTCTCGTTTACAGCATGGAGGCGATTCTTCCACCCCATGTCCTTCTTTCATCTCTGCAATTATAGTAGAAAGTACAGGAAGAAGATTGTCCCCCTTTGGAGAGTCGAATTAACGCTTTGTTAAAATTAGAAGAAGTGAGGGCTCAAGCAAAACGGAAATTGGATCAACATCAACTCATTGTTAAAAACTGGTTTGATTCCAATTCTGCCTCTGACGGAAATTTTGAGGTAGGTGACCTTGTCCTAAAATGGGACAAACCTCATGAGGGAAAAGGAGAGCATACAAAGTTTCAGAACTTGTGGTTGGGACCATTTTTAATTGTTGAGAAATTGGGTCCCAGTTCCTTCCGATTACAGAATTTAGAAGGGTAGCTAGAGACCTTTCCAGTGAATGGTCAAGCTCTAAAAAGGTACTTTGCCTGATGACGCTCCCATGTGCACTATGTAAATATTTTCTGTTTCGTTTGCTATTTGTTTTCTTTGTTGATTTGTTTTGATTTTTTCTCTTTTTGCTTATCGGTCTTTCTTTTGAAAAATATATGCCTGGATCATGGGCTAGCTCAGACAAAGAGAACAGAAAAATTTCCCCTCCAAAATGACTGCTGAAAGTTGTTTAAACATCAATTGTGGTATTTTTCTGAGTTTGCAGCCATGTTGAAGATAACTTGTTGTTTGAAAAATGTTTCTTGATTTCAATCTGCAACTGAAGATATTCACGATCACTTATAAAAAAAATATTTTTACGATGTCCCTGTACCTTAAGAGAACAACTCAAAGATGTCTCCCTGCTCTTGAAAGTCGGTTTTATTAACAAACTATTTCTAAATCTTGATGAAGGACAGCTAAGAAATTTCTTCAAGGTCTGTGACTTACTAAGATGTGTCCAAAAACTAGAATTTTCAGCGTTACCCCGCTCTATTAAATATCTTTAAAACTAAATAAACCCTCAGAGAGCTGTGGGAAGTGCTTGTAAACCCGCATGGATACTGAACAGGTCTGCTGGCAGCAGGTAAATGCATGCATGACGCCAAGATAACTTCGTCGGGGTACTGAATAGGCCCGCTGGTAGTGAAGCAATGTCATGTATAAGAAAATTCTCAGATATGGATTTTGTTTTGACCTTGAATGTCCTTCGTTCTGATCTGTAACTTCTTGACAGGATACAGATATCGGAGTGGGTTAATTGACATCCCTGTCGAGGCTATGGACGCCTGCTGGCAGCAGCGGCCCTATCAACAGTATTGAATATTTTAACTTTACTATCATGACTCTCTTTTGTTAAGATTGTCATTAGTTTTCGTCTCTTTAAAATAACAGTAATCTGAAACTGGAATGCATTATAATTGTTAACGATGTTCAAACATCTTTTTGGTTGTTTTTGATTCGAAGTTTTTTCTGATTATCCTAATCTGAACTCGATCATTTGGCAAAGATAACTGCTTCTCCCAGCATGTCGCCATTGTTGGCAGCAATAATATAATTTCTATTGTTTATAAGTTGCCTACACAGGGTCTCTAAATTTTCATTACTCGTCATGACCATTGTCACTAAAATGACACTTGTCACTTGTCGCTTTTTATACATCTTCCTTTCGATTTTTGTTTTCATGACTATAAGCATGAAAACTCGCAGCTAGAATTGACACTTTGTTTCGATTTTTTATTAAAGGAAAACTGTTCATATGGTTTATTATCTAATTGTCATATTTTTGCTATGAACATGATTGTTCTCCTTGTTTATAACTCCTTGGTTCTAAACGTCCCTTGGTTACATAAGTGAAAGACCTCCATTCATTAATATTCAATTGATATTAATGGAGTTTTGATTCATAAAACTTTTAATTATTCAATTTTTATTTGATACACTTACCTTTGTAATCAATCCATGAATGTGTGTACTATGGTTTTCCAAGTGTTCACATCCTCATACGTACCCATGCCAAGGTGTCATATGAAGTATAGCATGCCATTACTCTTTTGTATGGTCTCGGGCTTCACGATTTCGTTCCCACGCATAGTGATTAATGCCTCTGCCTACCGTTTGAACTGTCATAGCATTGTTTTGTTGAAGCTCGGGGCTATGGCTCTCTTTCTTTTTATCAAACCCTACCTGTAGGTTCTGTGTTGATTCTCTTTTGTTCGCCATGGATCCAGTGGTAAGGATCGAGCCCAATGGCATCCAAACCTTGTTATAGTATGATAACGCCAGGGACGATTTATAAAGGAACGGTTGGCGTTTGTTCATTGAAAAATTTAAGGGTTTCAATCTGAGAGTTGCCCAAGAGTTCGCATTAACCTTTGATGGCTACAGAGCAAAGATAGGTGACGTACAGCTAGAGGTAACTGAAGATTTTTTAAGCCAAGCCACGGGTTTACCAGCTGTCGGGCAAAAATGGTTCAAGGACGCAAAAGTTGAAGAGGTCCCCTGGACTTTGATGTTCACCTCACGAAAAATTACTAGTTACGACTGAGGTATGTCAGACTCATCCTTAAAACCTAGGTGGCATGATCTACTTGCTATCGTGAAACAATTCATTACGTGTGAAGGAAGATTTGGGTTAGTTTTCCTGTATCATCTGAAATTGCTTATGAGTTTCATTGACTTCTCGTTGAACATGCCCTACTTCCTGCTTAGAAGCATGTACAAGATGGGAAAATGGTTTAAGAGGCAGAGGTCTAATTCGAGTTTATTCCATCATGGTTTAATTAAAATTATCCTTGTGCATCAGTTGCAATTACACAACGATTGTTGGGATGCTTTTGTTTTACGAAATGGCTTTGGCAACAGTGAGTTGGGACAGGTTGATAAGCCTATTGTCAAAGAGACCTTTGTGAAACCTTACGCTTCTCCTCCACCACTCCTGCCCTGTGATCTTTCCCCTAATATTGAACCCTCGACCTACCCTAATGTTACTCAACCAGACAATCAACCGAGTTCGCACCCAAAGAGTTGCACTAAAACTGTTAAAAAACCCACAGCGAAGAAGCTAAAGGGCAGCGTCGATGTTAATTACAAAAATAAAAGGACTGGTCGTTTGATTTCACAATGTGCTCGAAATAAATTCAAACCCTGTGCAAACACAAAAAACACAATTGAGGTAAGTGAAGACTCGGATTCAGAAATTGAAAGGTTTTTGGCCGAAGAAGACCCCGTGTCATACGGGCTCTATCCTGACACACCCTATGACTATGTAAACAACTTGCCTCCATGTCTAAAGGGTAACCCAGAATTCTCAGGCATTCAACTCTGTGATAAACCTACCTTTCGCGTGGACGCTTCTCTAATCCTTAATGCTGTCAGTGCCAATGCACAATCTCTACAGCCACAGTGTGATGAATGTCGATCCTGGATCGACAGGTCTTATGGGGATGTGCCTTTGCTACAATCTCGGCTTAAATATTTAAAATACCAAGTGGATTTGTTGACAAACGAGAACAGTAGACTCCAATCCATAACTCATGCAAAGGAGAAACGCCTAAAAACTATAGGATCTGTCATTTTTAAGAATGTAGAGGCAGTAACAGCAATCGTAAACTCCAAGATTGATTGATATGTTTTGATACTGTGATTTGAGGTATGATCTTTTTGGATTTTAGTATGATTTCGTCACTCTCAAGTTAGGATATATGATTTGATTGAATAGATTACCTTTCTTTAAAGATTAGTTTGTTTTGTTTGTTGAATAAAATATGATTGTAGTTGTAATTATAACTAGCTACAGAATCATAAGATTTTGTAGCCAGTTAGAAAAATTCGAATTGCTTGATTTGACAATTTAAGACATGTCTAAAACTAGCTACAGAATCATAAGATTTTGTAGCCAGTTAGAAAAATTCGAATTTCTTGATTTGACAATTTAAGACATATCTAAAATCTTCCCATTTTCATTTGTTTTCGGGAACTCATGATTTCCAAGGAGATATGAAGCACTGTTGACATCTTCTAGCCATATCAACTTTGTGTTTTTTTTAGTAAATAGATTAGGCTGTTGGTATTTTGATATCAAGTAAAATCAGGGAGGTTGCATCCCCCATATTTTTTGAACAGATCCGATGTTATCAACAGGAAACATTTTGTTCTTGGAACCTATATAAGCATGTTATTTTGTAAACATGAGACCATCTCTGCCTGGGGAAAGACTATGGATTTTTCATTTACAGACTTGAATGAAATATAATACTCGTCACAGCTTTAGCTTTTCTGTATTGTGGTTTTATTCAAGTCATGATTATTTCAATTTGTAATTAGATTATGATTGCTTTCGCTGTCAT
>ML810067.1:168584-200278 GCA_009831015.1 Picea engelmannii
AATGTTTCTAGTATGTTTCATGTTTCCTAAATAAATCATCCAAATGCGATGTTTCTTGTTTCTTGAATAAATCATCCAACTATGATGTCGATGTTATCAACCAAAGTGACACTGGAGTTATTACTTGTGGCTATTTTCAACAATACTTGTGTAACATGATATAGACCAACAAATTTCTTTATCAAGCACATGCTTCTTATCTTGATAGGTCTGATTTATTTTAAACTAATTCATAGCATGATAGGTAGTTTCGGTCTTTATTAAGTAATTTCTAGCATGATAGGTAGGATCATTTTGTTACGTGTCTTAATCATTTTGTTGCGGTAAAAGTATTATTAAACAATTCGTTCTAAAGTATAATTCCACACCATTTTTTTACCTGTTGTTTAGTAATATGCTTCTACTTATGGTTCTAAGTATCATCCATGCACAATAGTATGAGCCATGGTTATGTGTATCATCCTCTCACAACAATATGGTTATATGGTTCTACATACCATCCTTGTACAAAACTACATTTTACATCGATTTGTAGAGTACTTAGTGAATGTTTTCTTAGTATCCATCTTGTTTCTTGATCAAATCATTTTGTTACTCTTTAAGAAAGAAATAGCACATGCTTTTGGAATTATTCATTGTAACTCCTCCCACATTAATCCTAATTCATAGAATGTTTCTTTACTAATTCACAACATGATAAGTCAAATAGGTTAGTGTATTTCTTTAAATGAAAACAACTATTTTCATATTTGTTATATAGTTATTGTTTAAGAAACAAATAGTACTTATTCTCACTGTTATTTATTATAGTGATGTTGACATTATTCATTGTAGCTCCTCCCACACTATGACTAATTCACAACACATTTCTTTGCTAATTCATATCATGATAAGTCAAATAGGTCATCAAGTTTCATTAGATGAAAACAAAGATCTGCATATTTCTTATAATTAATCACTTCAATGCTTTCATCATAGTCTTTCATACCTGTGGAGAGAAGCATGGGATCAAATAGTCCAGATCATACACTATACATATGCAAAGAGTACCATCTCATGTACAGGTCAGACTATAATGAACCATATAAATTGCAGTGGGAATGTATGTTGGCATGAGTTAGTAGGTACAAGGGAGCTAACGCAATCTCTAAGACATATTCAGTGATCGATTTTGGGAAGTAGTATTCGATTAGGTTACCTACACTAGATACCATGTCTCGTATGCTTCACGGTTATGGAAAGTATCAAAGGTTGAGGAAATCAAAGGCGTACACATCCCTACTTTTTGGCAGGCCTTTTTGAAATGTGTTTCGATAAAAATCCTTAGGTGCTTACAAGAACAACCAGCGCTAACATTCCCTTTTCATAATCTTTAAAGGCTGCAATCAACAAGTCAAAATATCACTGAAATGCTTCATTATTGTTGCACAACTCGATGATTCCAATTTAAACATATTTTCTATGCATTTGGTAACCTATAGTGATTAATATCCTTGCTAAACTCCTCAAGTTATCATTGCTTAATATGTTCGACTATGAGATTATGTTTTTCCTCTTCATCCCCTTTGCCAACTAGTGAAACATCACTCACCTTCAAAAATTTTGCAGTATGGTATTAATGTTAGTGATGATGCAACTTATGGTAATAATGTTGAGGTTTTTTGCAATGTCTGGTAACAACATTGGGTCACTGCAAGAGGCATAAGTGACACACTAGGTGGAATAGAATGGGACACTCCCTTAATGTACATATATTCCTTTGTAACATGTTTGCATCCATTTCCCTCTTCACACTAGGGTTGTCACAAAAGGACATCTCCAATATGGTTTTGCGTAGTGTAGAACGTATTTGGCTGTCCAAATTCTGACTTGATGCTCGTAATGTCAGGGTTCATGAGGTCATAAAAGGATGTTTATGTCTAGGATGTTAAGTGCGCTCTCTCATGATGTTTTTCATAGGTAGTCTGCCACAAAATTATGAGCCAGTCCATTTTCTTTCATGAACATAATGTACCAATAATAGGAGTGTACTTGTACAATAAGTTTCCCAACAAGCCAATCCATTTTGAAAAAAAAGGCGTTGCTAGATTTGACATAACACCTGCATCAAACTGGAAATGTTTCTATGATTTCAATAATGTTGGAATTAATATATATTTGTTTTTATTTTATTTTCACATAAATTGTTGACATGGAACTTCAATGGACATTGTACACTCACCTCTTTAAGGAACTGCTGTTTTATGTGAATATCGTATGACTCAATGGAAGCATTTGTCTCTTGGTTTGGATGTTGAAAGTCCCTATATGCTTTGACCCATATACGTCCAATGTTTCACATAACATATCAACATAAGTAATAATGTTGATCAAATCACCAATAATAACGAACAATCATTGTGACATATTTACTTACTTACTTGCAACTCCCACTAATGTTTGAAATAGTTGATGAAATCAATTTGATCAACGAATATTTGATAGAACTTAAGAAATTTTGTCCCAACATCCCTCGATTGAAATTGAAAAATGCATTATTTTCCCATAGAATCAAACATTTTGATCTCTTTTAGTGTGATTCATGTCAAATATACTTTTTCAACCAACATCAACGCACGTTCTAGACACATGGAATTATTAGATAGTCAAACATATCATCGTGGATGAACATGGACAAACATTATTTAGGTGAAATAAAGTCAACACAAAATACACAATGTAATGAAGGAAGGGAAAACAAATAAATAGATATACACACCTTATTGCACGAATATTTGCAAGAGCATAATCAACAAAAAAAAAAATGAAGGTTTCCATGTGGAAATGGACATGAAAACACATTAGAAAAATTATTACAACCAAATCACAATTTCCATCCCTGCATTCTTTGTTATGACCCAACTGATAAGCGAGAATGATGTACAAAGGATACTATGAGAATGGTGTACAAAGCATACTACCATGCATAGAATTTCATGAATATAGTAATATAGAAAAATAACATTGGCATGGTTCAAGAAGGCCACTAGAAGCAACTATTTATTTTCATGAATACACATTTTAGAACAATAATGTTAGCTTGATAAATAAGGGCCCCTAATAAAGCATTTTCATGAATTCAAATTACAAGGTAATAACATCGCCCTAATAAATAAGGCCACTAGAAACAAGTAGCTCATGAATTCGTTTTACATAGAATAATGTCAGCATGGTAAATAAGCCAAATTTCCCTAGTAAATAAGACCACTAGAAACACATAGTTCATGAATTAATTTTACATAGAATAATGTCGGTATGGTAAATAGCCCACTTGAAAAATGCATTCCACAAATTCAATAGAACAATAATATTGATGTAGCAATTATGACCACTTGAATTAAGTGTTTCATGAATTCATATAACATAACAATGACATCAACCTGGTAAATGACGCTACTATAAACAAGATTTTCATGAATTCTTACCATAGAGGAATAATGTTCCCTTGGTAAATAAGGCAAGTAGAAATCAAAATACCTTGTATTTGGTTGAGGAAAAAGTTGAATCCATTGCCAGGATGTTTTTATGCCTATGCCTAATAGCCTTCTCCACTTGCCATATCGTTAATATCACCAGTATGAATGTCTCTCAATTTAGTGTTGGAGATATTACTGTTACACGTCAAAATTACTCAACTGGATAAGTGTCGCATGTTCCTCTCAATTGTCGTAAGTGTCGCATATTCCTTACAACTTTTGCAAATGTCGCAATTTGTTCAAAAGTGTCGCAAATGTTGTTCAAGCATACTGCCATAACGACGACACTAAGGAGGCACTTAAAACATCTCATACACTTGGTTTGGAGAAGAGGAATTGATTAACTGAAGTCAAGGAACTCTTGACACCTAAGAAGAGCTCTTAAACAAAGGTTATGAGGGTGAGCGCTCCCCTATATCAATCTAGGGAGCGTTGGCGCTCCCCTATAAGGCTTCAGGGAGCGTTATAACGCTCTCCTGCCCCTCTAAAGGAGCGTTATCCACCTTTGGAGTGTTGGCGCTTCCCTCAAGCTTCTTAGGGAGCGCTACAGTGCTCTGATGCCCCTTTTGAGGGAGCGCTGCCTAATCTGAGGCAGTAGTTGGCCCGTTGAGGAGAATAAGGGGAGGATCTTTCAAGTTTAGAAGGCAGTTGCATTCGAATTCTTGGTTCCATCAGGAGATCCCTGATCTAAGGAGGAGTTTCCTCAACTTGTTCTAAAGATTACTCAAGAGGTTAAGCTCCTCTTAACCTATATAAGCAAGCTCTATGATGGTGAAAAAGGGAGAAGAATTGCTAGCATGAAACCTATGATCTCATAGGAAACACACAGTCAGCCAAAAGAGAGTGATCAGTGAAGCTGCTGTCATCCAGATTGTGGATCTTTCGAGCAAGGGTTAGACGAAGGGGACTTGACGAAGTTGTCGCATTCGCATCTACGATTGTAAGTACTGTTGTCGTTATTCTCATTAATATGGCACGCTTGACCTGTTTCTTTCTAGTTTGTGTCTGATGTTACATGAACTTATCATTGATAGATAGATCTGTTTTCAAGCTAATATCAATAGAGTAGGAAGTGGTCGTATCTCATTTGTCTACAGGACTCAGCGAGGAGCAAAGGATCGGAGCTCAACTCGGAGCGTGCAGGGACAAACGTCGATAAAGAGGTACTTATGTTCTCCTCCCTTCTCATGTGTTAGTTTGTATAGATTTGAAAGGAAGTCAATGTCCACGTTAAGCATTTTCTGTCTTAGAGTTAGGGTCAAGCTCTTTGAGGCAATCTACCTATCCGCAGGGAGATTTTCCTACAACAGAAACTGGCGACTCCACTGGGGAAATAGCCTCAAATCGAAATTTCTTGTTTTGATTTCTCCTCATTGACCTTGTTTTACCCCTTGATCATTTCAGACCTGGTTCACTCCTCTTTTGATTGGTTTCATGAGTTGATTGGCTCCCTACCCCATCATACTCAGCCTAATTGTCGAGATTGAATTGCAATTTTTGGATTTTTTGACACCTTTGGGAGTTTCTTGAACCTGGCGCCCCTATCTCTGTGTTAACAGAGCACCAATGCTCCCCAATAGCCTTACACAGAGCGTTATAATGCTCCTTGTCCTTGACAACAGAGTGCCAGCCCTCCTTTGGCCAATAAACCTTCCAGAATTGTTTTTTCAGGGTTTTTCCTCTGTGTCTCTCCTGTTGGGTAACCTTGTGAGTCAATCCTTCTTCTTTCCAGCTTTGACATCTGTCTTTTTCTTGAAGAACAAACATCTTGTTGTTTGGATTTCATAGCCTTCTTCACTATTGTTGTTGAGTTTTTCTGCCATTTGGAGTTTGAAACCCATGCATTGTCTTTCTCTCCTCATCGACTGAACGAAAAACGTTGGTGAAGGTCATCAAAGGTCTACATATCTTTTCATTTGGTTTTAGTCAAGATCATTGTTCTTCGACTTTTTCTTTTGGGTGTGAAGTTTGTTTTCTCTTTGATTGTTTCTTTTTTTTCGCTTCTTGTTTTGATTACGATGAGAGGGTGTATTGTTTGTATGCTTATTGCTTGTGTTGGTCTGATTTTCATTCATCCAAGAAGATAATTAGCAAGACGAGCCTTGTGTTGAATTAATCGTTATTCATATGCAAACAATAAAAAGCATCGTCATGATTGATTGTGCATGTTAGAAGGCATCTCAAAAGTTTTAGCATCACATCAGGATTTGATCGAAGAAAATTTGTTTGAGGACATTCCTTATCAGTGCTTGTTAGTGAAAAGAACTCTCTCCCTCTCCCTTAGATAGATGTTCATCGAAAAGAAATGAATGCTTATCATCTTTGATGCATTTTTGGGACTGAGTCATAATTCCATTCGTTTCACTTCCATGCACCCCTTTTTGAGTAAAGAACAGCTATAAAAATCAACGTTAATTAAAAATTATTTAGAACTTTTTCTTTTCTAGGATCCTCCACCAACAGTAGACTAGACTTAGTACTTTGGATTAGGCTGTGAGCATAACTCTCCAAAGTTTCCAAAACAAGCAGTAGCATCCTGAGTTAGGGAGATTCAAATCCAATCATCGTATAAGTCTGCCTGGGATCCCCCTCTAACACAGGGGTTACGCACGAGGTCGCATTCGGGTAAGCTACGGGGACTAACCCTCTGTGGTTTAACTGATTGTGGTGGTCAGATCGTATTATGGAGATTGCTTCAAGGTAAATCCACAATTACTGTGTGGAAGCCTTTTAGTTGATTTCAGGCTCGATACCCTGCCTGTACGTTCGGATCAGACTGTCGACTATTCCCGCCCAGGGGCTGACTGCGAATTGGTAACCTTAGTGGCCATAATCTTTAGGGTCTTACACAAGGTGACAATGAAGGGAAGTCTCACTGTACCTGGAGCAGACATTGGTCAAACTCACTCGGGCTCCTTGGAGGGTAAATCCACAATTACTGCGTGGAAGCTTGCACCAAGGCATAAGTCCGTTAAAAAGGTCGCCATTGTAACTGTTCCACCCTATCCCCGCCCCTTATGGACTTGATCACGTGACGTTGGATTTCATCACCAACTAGTACGGTCATCAAAAGAAGGTCCTATTTGCTTGGTTGTGATTCTTAGATTCTATTAGCGCATGCTATTTCTTTTCGGTAGTTGGCCATAGATTTTTTTTCGTCGACTCTTCTTCACCAACATCGACCCTCCACGTCGTTCATAGAGGCTACAGGGACTTCCTCCAGAAAATATGGAAGGAAACACCCCTTTACCCCCTCATTCTACAGAGGAATCTCCTCAACAGAGCAAGGTTCAAAATAATACAACTTCCCAGGAAGAAGTTCCCACTCCTTTAGAGAATTTTCGGATTGTTTCAGAGTCTCCGGAAGCTTTTCGCATTCCGGAGGGATATGAACGACATGTCCTCCAACTCAATTCCGTTGGTGAACTTGTCGTCATCAATCCTTCTGACATTCCGACTGGGTCTCATCAAAACCCTCTAGTCGATGACCCTTCTTGGACCGCAAACATTGTTCGAAGCCCACCACGCTTGGTGTGAGATCTTTACGGAACAGGGGAAGGTGCCGACGCACCTTTTTCCTACACCGTACCCCTAAATCATTTTACCGGTACCACCATTTTTACAGCCACACCGCCCGTTGGTCCGAACACATCGTCCATTGGCTCGAGGTCTACTCTCCCCCTCCAGACGGACCATTCTACAATGGTCCCTCACATTCCGACTATTCCTGCCGGTAACGCGATGGTTAATCAAGCTACGATTGGCACACTTGTAACACCAAGGCCTACATCATCACTCCCTTTTGGGTACAGAGCACTGAATACCCCCACCACCGCTACTACCCAAGTTGTACCAGGAAGTTCCATACCTATCCAACAACCCAGAGGGACCGGTCTTGGTGGTCCTAATCCGCCTGGCGGCACCGGTCAGTCATTTACGTCTGGCTTTCAAATTCTGGGAACTCTCCCTCAAGTTGGGGGGCATCCTCCCACCGGAGGACAAATTCCATTTGGGGGGCACCCTCATGCTGGGGAGCAGCCTCAATCCAGAGTCTACCATCAACCACACGGACAAAATGTGTCTTCCACACCTAATCCGTGGAACGTCCTTTTTTAAGGGAACCCACAGTTCTCGGCAGGACAAAATTCTCAGACTCCGGAACAACCCCTTTATGGACAAATGCCAAACCCAACCTATAACCTGCAAAACCCATCCGGTCATCCTCCGCTCAAACATGTTTCTCAAAACACCTCAAATCCTCTGTACTCTGGTCAAAACCAACCTCATACAAGAGGGCCCACTAGTTATAATTACCCACATAACCCAATAATGGGCCCTACTGGTGTCCCTCTGCCACACCAACATTACCCACAGGTTAACCGACAACTACCTTTTCTAGATACTCTAGATCTTCCAGACTTGTCTCGGTTAACGAATGACCCTATTTATCATTCTCCGGTTTGGCCAGCTATCCCAGCTAAACTTCCTTCTGATATCCCAAAATTTGATGGAAAGTCCGGAGAAGACCCAAACAACCATGTGATGACTTTCCATTTGTGGTGTTCATCCAACTCCCTCGTGGACGATTCTATCCGTTTGCGTCTTTTCCAACGAACACTTACAGGTTCCGCAGCGAAATGGTATATTGAACTACCACGCGCATCTTTTCACGATTTCAACTCCCTCGCCATGTCCTTCCTCACACACTTCCAACTGCCCATTCGATACGAGATGGGTACTAAACTATTAACCTCCCTTCGTCAGACAACTTCCATACATATCTCCGATCATATTCATGAATGGAGACGACGATGAAGGCTAATCAAAGCGGTCATTCCTGACCAATTGTTAGCGGAATGCTTCACTAAATCATTGTTACCCCAGATTGCTCGTGATGTTGCCATGGGTGGTGTAGTCACCGAGGAAGAAGCCATTGCCCGAGCTCAGTACTTAGACTTAGTCTATTCACAATCGGGTACTCTGTACGAGTTGATCCTGAACGCTACCCGTCCGACTAATGATCCATCCAAACCATCATATGCTTCCCACGCGGATGGAGTTATTGGCTCCGTCAAAACCCAATCTACTACCCAGTCTACTGGAACGATTCAACGGCCCGCTTCGACGACTGCTCCCATCTCGACTGCACCCTCTTCTACCCCCCCTCAAACTCAGGTCTCTGAGGTGAATGCGGTCCAATCAACCCCTTGACAACAACCTGGAGGCAAGAAGAAAGCGAGAAATAAACCAAAGAAGAACAATAACAACGAGCAACCCAAAACCCAACTGCAAACCCCTGCTGTCGGAAAACAACCACAACGAAAACTGAAATTCCCATGTCTCATTTGTGGAGAGGATCACTACACTCGAGACTGCCCACATCGCGATGAAGTGGCCAAACTTTTCAAGGGAAATTCACAACCTGATGTGCTTACTCAGCCTTTTCCACAGCAGCAATCTTTGGTTGCCCAAACCCCCATGCCGGGAGGCAGACCCAACCAACCCCATGATGAGACCTCGACAAGTGCCCACATTTACATGTTTAATGGGGTTAATCTAACCACTCGCTCTGCGACATATGACACGCCAGTTAAACCTGATAAGCCGAAGATTGCTAACAGTTCTCCGTCAGACCCGTTACCATCCTCTGTTAATCCTCTGTCTGTTAGCCCTCCATCCGGGCCACTCCATATTGAGAAACCTTCTTTTGACTCCATCTTACGCCCTCCTAAGAGAACCATCCGGAAATCTACTTTCAATCCTAATTCACGAGCTGCCCAAAATTACAATATTGTAGAAGATTTGGCCCAAGCACCGTGTGCTATGTCCGCCTTGGAAGTTCTACAACACTGTCCCAACCAACGTAGAACGCTCTTAGCCGCTATTGACGCTTTTGATCCTGAGTCATCAAACAACCTCACGTTTAATCTGGACGACCATCAATCGTGACTCTCCCACAAGCTAGCTTTCCAAATTGATGTTGTTGTTCACAATCAACAAATCCACTGAACTATCCTAGATGAGGGAGCCTATACATGTGTCATGTCTCTAGCCTGTTGGAAAGCCTTAAAATCACCTGCCCTTAACAAATCCTCTACGATGTTATGCGCTTTCGATGGATGAGGTTTTCATCCTCACGGATTATTACAATCCTTAGTCGTTCAGTTGGGTGGCAAAACTGTTACCGTTGACATCGAGGTCGTCGATGCTCGCCTCGATTACAACCTATTACTCGAAAGAAGTTGGTTCTATGCTATGACTGCAGTCACCTCGTTGGTGTTTTGATGTGTACAGTTCCCCCATCAAGGCAAAATTGTCACCATCGATCAGCTTGATTTCTGCACACCTGACGCTCGCATCCCTGCTACCAACAACATTCCCTTTTTGGGAGACCATCCAGTTACATATGAAAGCATTGGTGTTGGCTTACTGAAATATTCTAGCCTTATGGGTACTTTCCCTACACCACTTCCACCCACCGCACATCATATTGTCACCTTCAATATGATCTCGATTATGCCTTATCAATCCTTGAAATCATCTGACCCTTGGATTGTACCTAGTCCCTTGGAATTCGATGTGCTCAGTGACACTATGCCACTTAGCCCAGCTAAGGCCACATACGTAGCCTCTCCCTCTTCGGACAATCCACATTTATTGACACCGGATGCATACTTGGTGCCCTCATGGTTAGATTCCCTGTCGTCCGCCGTTGATTACATTTCCCAGATTTTTCCTTTTGACGAATCTATTATGGAAATGCTTAGCATTGACGATCTTCCTTGGGATGACAACCATCATCGGTACTCTTTTCTTCCGCCCTGGGAAGAAATTCATTAAGACATATGCTCTGTCTTCCCTCCCGATGTTACCGATGCTCCGCAATCTCCGATCCTCACACAAGATACTCTCTCTGAGGGGAACATGGGTAACATCTCTACTACAATCGTTATTGATATTTTGATCAAAGAAGGTGTCGTGGAAAACATTCACCTTGGGGCTAATTGCACACCCAAAGAAGTGGTCTCTTACACCGCTTTGTTCAAGGAATTATGTGATGTCTTCGCATGGAGTTACAAGGAAATGCCAGGGATCGACCCTTCCATCATCGTACACAAAATCAAAACCTACCCTGACGCGAACCCTGTTCGACAAAAGCTTCGCCTGGTTCATCCCAAGAAAATCGCATCTATAAAGGCAGAAGTTGAAAAACTTCTCAAATCTGGCTTTATCTACACCGTCCCTTTGACCGAATCGGTCTCCAACCTTGTTCCGGTTGCCAAAAAACAAGGGACCATCCGTGTTTGTGTTGACTATCGAGATCTCAACAAAGCTTGCCCTAAGGACAACTACCCTACGCCCTTCATCGACCAAATCATCGATAATTGTGGGGAGCGTAATCTTCTCTTTCATGGATGGATTTTCTGGGTATAACCAGATTGAAATCTTACCCGCTGATCAACATAAGACAGCCTTTATTTTCCCATGGGGAACTTTCGCCTATCGAAAGTTACCATTTGGCCTGAAAAATGTTGGTGCCACTTTCCAGCGGGCCATGTCGTACGCTTTCCACGATATCAAGCATATCGCGTAGCCTTACCTCGACGATTTACCTGCCCATTCATCCAATCGATCCGATCACATCGATCACTTGCAGGCAATTTTTCTTCGATGTCGGTTCTATCGTATTCGCTTGAACCCACACAAGTGCATTTTCGCTGTCGAATCCTCAGTTTCATTGTCTCCAAAGATGGGATCCGGGTGGACCCCTTAAAGATCAAGGCCATTCTAGCCTTACAACCACCCACCAACTTAACCCAACTCTAAAGTTTGCAAGGCAAAGCAAACTTCCTTCATCGTTTCATCTGCAACTACGCCGAAATAACTAAAGGATTTATGCGGTTGCTACAGAAAAACACCCCTTTTATCTGGGATGACTCTGCTCAATGGTCATTCGATGCTCTCAAGCACGCCTTGACCCATGCTCCCTTGTTACACCCTCTGAAGTATACAAGGGACTATATCCTTTACTTAGCCGCCTCCACTTCCACTATTGCGATGGTGTTAGTTCAGGAAGACCCCAACAACGAAGAACATGTGATTTACTACCTGAGCAAAATTCTATCTGGACCCGAGCTCCGATATTCAAATGTCGAGAAACTGGCTCTGGCAGCCGTCATCGTTGTCCAGAGATTCTGCCACTACATCTTATTACGCACCACCACGGTAATCGCAGACTCCAACCCCATGTACCATGTCTTGACACATCAAGTACTTGGGGGAAAATATTCAAAATGGATCGTTATTCTTCAAGAATTCGATCTTGAGTTTACGAAGTCCAAAGCCAAAAAATCCCTGGTGTTTGCAGAGCTTATTTGTGCTCTCCCTCGTGCTGATGAAAACATTGAACCTAGAGATTTCCTCCCTGATGAATCTCTCTTCCTCATCAGCACTTTCGATCCTTGGTACAGAGACATTCTCCTCTACCTTCAAACCCAATGTTTTCAGCCCAACATTTCTCGCGAAGAGCGTCGACGTATTTGTAACCACTCTCATCGTTATCTCATCATTGGCGACACCTTGTATCGCCGCGGTATCGACACCATCCTTCAACGATGTCTGATTCACGAGGAGGCTGAACGCGTTTTGAACGATTGTCACCTTGGTGCCTGTGGAAGTCACCTCTCCGGGATGGCCACGGCCCAAAAAATCCTACGTGCCAGCTACTTTTGGCCCTCGATTTTCAAAGATTGCATCTAGGTCGTCAAAAAATTCCCACCCTACCAACTCTTTAACAAGAAGGCACACACTCACCCTACTGTTTTGCACCCCATTATCGCCATCAGCCCCTTTGCCAAATGGGGCATCGATTTGAGTGTAAGCCTACCTCAGCTGGGGGGCACGGTTACATCATAGTCGTCGTCGACTACTTCACCAAATGGGCTGAGGCTATGCCTACCTTCCTAAACGATGGTCGTACTGCAGCTCTGTTCCTTTTCAACCATATCATAACTCATTTTGGTTTACCACGTGCCATTGTCACTGATCATGGTGCACACTTCAAGAACTAGATGATGAGCGAGTTACATGTGAAATTGGGTTTTCGCCATGAAAACTTATCCCCTTACTACCCTCAAGGTAACAGACAAGTTGAGGCCATCAACAAATTCCTAAAAAAAAATATCCAACGCATGGTAGGGGCAAACAAAACATCGTGTCATTTACAACTCTTCTCCGCTCTCTGGGCTTATCGCACCTCTGTGAAAACTTCAACTGGATTCACTCATTTCCAGTTGGTATATGGCATTGAAGTCGTCCTACCAATCGAGTGTGAGATCCCATCACTCTTATGAAAAAGTCAATTTAGGAACTAGTGAAAACCCTCAGTGTATCAACTTAGGCTTGGGGTGTTCTAGGCAAGAAAAAGCTGCTTTTGTTAAATTATTTAAAGAATTTAAGGATGTCTTGGCTTGGAATTACGATGATCTTAAGACATTTGATCCTAATATTATACAGCATGTCATCCCAATGAAGCCCCAAACCTTGCCCTTCCAACAGAAACTGAGGAAAATGCATCCTAAGCTAGAACCGACCGTACAAAAAGAATTTAATAAACTCCTAAGTGCTAAAATAATTTTTCCTGTTAGACACACTCAATGGGTATCCAACCTCATACCAGTGCGGAAGAAAAATGGAGAAATTCGACTTTGTGTCGATTTCCGGAACCTCAATAAAGCGTCTGACAAAGATAATTATCCTGTCCCTCCCATGGAACAGATACTTCAACAAGTATCTGGTTCCGAGAGGCTATCTTTACTGGATGGTTTCTCTGGATACAACCAAGTCTTGATGTCTCCGCCAGACCAGTTGAAAACTACCTTCCGTACCCCGTGGGGCACTTATGCTTATCGAAAAATGCCCTTTGGATTGATTAATGCTGGTGCTACCTTTCAGAGAGCAATGGATATTGCTTTCCGAGGCTTGATCAATCACTTCGTAGTAGTCTACTTAGATGATGTGACCGTTTACTCTAAAAAAAAAAACGATCATCTAGCTCACCTATGAGTCGTTCTGCTACGATGTCGTAAATATGGCATCTCCTTGAACCCCAAGAAATCCATCTTTTCAGTGGAACAGGGTAAACTACTAGGATTCATTGTGTCTAGCAATGGAATGATTATTGACCCCGAGAGGACCCAAGTCATTGCTAAACTTCCCCCACCTACTTCCAAGAAATCCATGCAGTCCTTCCTAGGCCAGATTAATTTCGTGAGAAGATTTGTCCCCAGTTTCTCCGAAATGGTCAGGCCTCTCCAAAACTTGATTAAGAAGGACACCCAATATCACTGGGGACCCACTGAAAACCAAGCTTTTAACGATATAAAGAAGGCCATAATTGATGCTCCATCTCTCATGAGTCCTGATTTCTCTCAAGACTTTACACTCTATACTTTTGCCTCTGATCGTTCCTATGTCACGGTCCTAACTTAGAAGAATGCCGAGAAAAACGAAGTACCCATCGTCTTTATGAGCTCTGCTTTCAAAGGCGTTGAACTTAACTACCCAGCAGTCGATCGACAAGCCTACGATGTCTTCAAGGCAGTTAAGCATTTCCGGTCTTATCTTTTGAACTCAAGAACGAAGGTCATTGTCCCTTACCCTGCCGTTAGGAACTTGTTAGTGCAAAAACAGTTAGGAGAGAAAAGAGTCAACTGGGTCACCTCCTTACAGGAGTATGACTTAGAAATCACTCCAGCCCAGATCGTGAGAGGCCAAGGGTTGTGTAAATTGGTAGTTTATTCAGAAACTAAACAACAAGAAGTTAGTGACACGTCAGACCTAGAACAACGTGGTCAGAGTTTGATTTGTTGTACACAAAACCTCGTAAGTCCTTGGTACGATGATATTAGACACTATCTCCAACATGGATCAGCACCTCGTCACCTTGACCCTTCCAAGAGAAGAGCTTTGAGATTAAAGTCCACCTCCTTTCATCTAATTAACGGTATACTGTTTCGTCAGAATTTTGATGGCGTACTGATACGTTGTCTTGAAAAGGACGAAGCAGAGAAAGTCTTGCTTGAGTTGCACGCAGAAGAAGCTGGTGGTCACTTCGATGGCGATACCACTTCTCATAAAGTCATAAGAGCCGGTTATTACTGGCCAACAGTTTTTAGAGACGCTCACGCCTTGTGCCGTAAATGTATCATTTGTCAGAAAGCATCAGGGCGATTGCAAAAACCATCCTTCCCTTTGCAGCCCGTTACAGTCGATTCTCCTTTCCAGCAATGAGGCCTTGATATCATTGGTCCTATTAACCCTCCATCCTCACAACAACACAAATACATTGTGACAACCACTGATTACTTTACTAGATGGTCTGAAGCCGCCGCGCTAAGAACTGTTAACACAAGTCAGGTGATCGCTTTTCTCAATTCGAATATCATCACTCGTTTTGGCATCCCTGATTGTCTAGTCTTTGATAACGCTTCATACTTTTATTCTCTTGAGATGAATGAGTTTGCCTTAGAAAATGGAATAAAGCTTAAGTATTTCGCGATTTATTACCCCCAGGGCAACGGCTTAGCAGAGTCAACAAACAAGAACTTGATCAAGATTATCAAGAGAACCGTGGCTAAAAATCACAAGAACTGGCACAACTCACTGCTGAATGCATTGTGGGATGATAGGGTAACACCCAAAGCTGCTATAGGTAATTCTCCCTTTTTCCTCGTTTATGGCAGAGAAGCCATTTTGCCACCTCATATTCTTCTTCCTTCGCTCCAATTGTCACAAAAAGTTCAAGAAGAAGAATGTCCCCCTTTAGAAAGCCGTATTAACGCTCTGATGAAGTTAGAAGAAGTAAGAACCCAAGCCAAACATACATTAGATCAACATCAACAACTGATTAAAAGTTGGTTCGATTCTAATTCTGCTTCTGATAGAAATTTTGAAGTTGGTGATCTTGTCTTGAAGTGGGACAAACCACACGAAGGGAAGGGTGAACAGACTAAATTTCAAAATTTGTGGCTTGGGCCATTTTTTATTGCTGAAAAGTTGGGTCCTAGTTCCTTTCGTTTGCAGAGTCTTGAAGGGCAGCTTGACACCTACCCGGTGAATGGCCAAGCCCTGAAAAGATATTTTGCCTGATTTTGATTCTTGTATATTATGTAAATATTTCCGTTTGTTTTTATTTTCTTTTGATTTTGATTTGATTGATCAGTTTGGTGTGTTTTGAAACATATGCATGCTTGTACACTGAGCCATTCAGACATAGACCATGGAAAAATCTCTTCGCTGAAATAACTTCTGAAAGATTGTACAAACATCAGTGATATATATTTCTGAAAATGATATTGGAAAATGTTGTTTGAAAGAAGTTTACTAATTTCAATCTCTAAGTAAAGTTTGTCGTGATTATCTTTATCTTTTTACGCTGTCCCTTTTTCGTAAAGGAATGACTCAAAAAGGATGTCTCCCTGTCAAAGTAAGTTGTTTTAGAAATAAAACATTTCTGGTGCTGGATAAAGGACAGTATTTAAAAAATTCTGATGAGGTCTAAAAAATATGAGAAAATATCAAGATTTTTCAGCGTCACCCCGCTCAACTATCTATAAAAGAAAAACAAATAAAAAATATTAATAAGAGCTGTGGGAAGTGTTTGTAAACCCGTCGGGATACTGAACAGGTACGCTGGCAATGGGTAAATGCAAGCATGGTGCCAAGACAACTTCACCGGGGTACTGAACAGACCTGCTGGCAGCGAAGCAATGTCGGGTAAATGAAAATCTATAAAATTATAAGAAACCTCTTTTAAAAGTCCTTTATTCTAATCTAGAACTTCTTGACAGGATAAAGACGTCTGAGTGGGTTAAATGGAAACCCTGTCGAGGCTATGAATGCTTGTTGGCAGCAGTGTCCATGCCAACAGTATTGAAGATTTTATCATAAAAATCATGACTTGCTGATCTTAAAGACTGTTTTTGGTTTGCATCTTTTAAAACGTCGCTGAAAAAGATAGTTGATAATGATGTTAGTACGATTTTCTGGTTGTTGTTTTAAGTCGAATTTTTCTTTGTTGTCTTGATCTGAATTCATTTCTTTTGACAGAGATAACTGCTTCTCCCAGCGTGTCGCCATTGTTGGCAGCCAATTCATTTTTTTAATTGTTCTAGGCAAAAAAAAGCTGCCTACACCCCTTGTCTTCTAAACGACAAATCATCGTCGCATTGTGCAACTAGACATTTGTTTCATTTTTGTGACAATTGCAATTTGGTTTCGATTCAGTTTTCACAACTGAAAGTGTGAAAACACCTCTCTCGTGGTTTGGACTGTCGTCGTCTTTTATTGATTTTTCCAAAAGACACTTACCTTTGGTTTGCTTTTAAGTGGCTAGAGTATTCTTTTCGAACCATATCCATTTATATACTCTTACTTTGATTGCGCATTTTGATTAATGAGATTTTGAGCATGTTGAGTTATGGGTTATATTTGATTCTATAAGGGTCGTGATTGATTGTCGATTTCATATGATATGATCCTTATTGTTTTTAAATCTTTGACTTGTCGGTTTTTCAAAATCCTTGGTCATAATGTTTTATAAAACTTTGATTATTTATTATGCTATGAGCGCATGATCAATATATGAGTTTCGATTTGTATGGCAAAGGTTTGAATTATAAACCCCGATCGGGTAAGCTTTTGGTTTGATAGTTTATGCAATAGCACGATTGGATTAACATTGGTTTAAACATTTGCTTTTGATCTGGTGATTAATGTGATGGTGTGTTGGTAAAACTTTTGATGTCATGCTAGATTGAACTATACACTTGGCGCATGAATATAGCATATGGTGTTGGTTCTACTTCGGATGGATGGCACATTGATATGGTTGTACACCTATTTGGTTGGCCGATACATATGGTTTAAACGATTATGATTATGGATGGAACAACACTGTACTCAGTCATCAATACATTGCATGGCGGTGGTAATCCCACCACCTTCGCACGCATGCAATTAATCCTTGCCTCTTTGAGCGTTGAAGCTGTTAAGCCCTATCGTTTTTCGACCCTGTGTTTTGTATTGTTCAAACCAAACCCTACCATGCACAGAAGCCATGGCTCCTGTCGTAAGGGCCGAGCCCAACGGGTGCCAAGCACTGTTGATGTTTGATGGCGCTTATAGTGACCTGGAAAAATTTGGATGGCTCTCGTTCATAAGGAAATTTGATGGTTATAGTCCTATCGTGGCTCGACAATTTGCGTTATCATTTGATGGCTGCCGAGCCAAAGTTGGAGATGTCCAACTCGAAATCAATGAACAGTTTCTTAGCTCGGCAACCAGCCTGCCTGTCACGGGACAGAAGTGGTCCAAAAGTTGCAGGGTAGATGATGTTCCGTGGACATTGTTATTTCAATCTCGAACAGTGAATTCCTGCGACAAAGGCTTGCCTGCAAAAATGTTAAAACCACGCTGGTATGATCTCCTAATGATAATCAAGCAATTCATTACTTGTGAGGGCAGGTACGGGTTCATTTTCTTGTTTCACGTTCGTTTATTGATGGTTTTTATGGGTTTCGAACTTAGTATGCCGCACTATCTGCATAGAAGTTTGTTCAAGATGGCTAAAAGGTACAAGCGTAGCCAGGCTGACACCAGCCTCTTCCATTTGGGGTTGATTAAAATGATTATGGTTTATGAGTTGAGGTTACGTCGTGACAGTTGGGATGATTTTCTCAGCCGTAATGGCTTTGAAGAAACGAACCCTCCACAGGTTGATAAACCTATGGTGGTCGAAACCCAACCTATTCCCCCTGTGCCTTACAGCGTTTTGCTACCCAAACCTCTACCCGGCCCACCTACAAAGTTACCTATGGCTGTCACTAAACAGGTTGAAATTGATAAACCCGTAACCAAAAAGCCTAAAGCTAAAAATGGTGCCAACTCTAAAGGCAAGAAAAATGCTAGGTTAATCTCTCGCATGGCGAGGAATAAACCCAAACCCCCTGGCAAATCAGAGCCTATCGTGGTCAGCGAAGACTCTGATCCAGAGATTGAACGTTTTCTCGCTGAAAAGTATCCTTATTCAGAAGGCTTGTGTGACAAACCACCTTATGACTTTGTCAAGAATTTACCTCCTTATCTGCGGGATAATCCGGACTTCCCTGGCATTGAACCACCTCATGAAACCCTCGATGAATCATCGAAAACCCCTTCTGCTCAACCTGTTGTTCCACCTTGTGATCAGTGTGGGTTATGGTTGGAGAGATACTACTTGGATGTACCGATGTTGCAATCCAGAATCCATGATTTGGAAAACCAAGTGGCAAAGCTCACTGGTCATAATGCAAAGGTGCAACCCAACGACAAGAAGCAATGAACAACTGGATCAATTTTGTTCAAAAATGTCGAGTCTGCTACAGCAATTGTCAATTCAAAATTGGCATAGCCTCAGAAACTGCGATGGTATAACTTTCATCCATTTATATCGCACATTCATAAACTCTGTGTATATCTTTGACTTTCTCTATCACATAAGCATGCTTTGCTGTATATAATTTTTGTTTTGATAAATCAATTTTCGTTATAGTTTAAAGCTTCGATTGGATTCGGTTTTGATTCGGTGGATTGTTAAATAGATCTGATTGTCCAAATTTAACTTCGGTTGGATGTTCTGTTGATGAGTGAAGTTGTTAATATTTTGTTAAAAATAGACTGTTGTTGGTATTCCGATTTTCGAATACAGTCCATGATATGATTTGAATTGGTTATGTTCTATATGAATATGATAGATAAATGGGTTAACTATTTTCAAGGTATTTCGATTAGGTCTGATACCTTTCTGTTGATACATAACCAAATTACAACCATTTCGATCCATATATTGTTTGAATTGGATTCTGCTCAGGGTTAAGATATTATTTCTATAATTAACTCAGTAAATATTTGTGTTGATAATTGCCCAGTTCATGGATTCTGTCGATTTTATCGCACCTCTGTCTGTTGACTGTGCGATGAGCAAACATGAAAATCGTTGAGTCGATATTCATGGAGCATGATTTCATCCGATTACAATTGAAGCAATTTACATGTCGTGCTTTTAATTTACTGATATCAATCTATTGTTATGACTATAACTAGTTAATGATAGTTACGGTCATACCTGTGAACTGTTTGAAACTCAGCGAACGAAGTCTATGGCTGGATTCTATGGATAATCATGACCGTTTTTCTATATTGGCAATTGATTAAATGATATGGATCATATGCAAATCAATTATGATTGTCTCGTATCTTATACAATGTGGTTCGCCATTGATTGCATTTATGAAACAGTCATGTTAAAGATTTGATCCGATTTTATAGCAACTGGAAAAACAGAGCATTCTTACCCTGTCTCGATTGCATTCTTTTCGATTTGGTTTAATTTAAAGGATAATTTTAATTGAATCATTAGTAATTCGTTTTGGATTTTATTTTATTTGATTATATCTGGTCCTGTTTGCTATTTTTGACTAGCTACAGAATCAGATGATTCTGTAGCTAAGTCTGTAGAGTCAATTTTTTTATTGTTTTCTCAATAAAATATCCTTCTAATTTGATCTTTGTGTTCTATTGCAGGCAAATTCGAATTGGCAATAGATATCATGAGCAGTTAGGGGATGATCTACAGATCTTACTTGCATTTTATTTCCTTAGTTTAGGTGATTTTGGGATTTTTCCCCAGATTGTGTAAAACTATTTGCTATTATTCACAAGGATGTTTTACCTTGTGAAGAAACCTATATAAACCTATGGTTTTTGTAATAATGATCATCCTCAGTTGTGGGAGAACAAGGATATAGAATTCTGATACAAACTGGAGCAGAATTGGTGTTTTGTCATAGCTTTTGCTTTTCAATATATCGACACTTTGTTCCATGTTTTGTATATCACTTTGTTTATGGTTTAGTATTACTTTAGCTATCTAAATCAAATTCAAATGATATAATTCTATTACTGTTATCTATATCTTGTTTCTTCCAAATCGATAAAAGACATAACAATTATTAGTTCATTTTGTGAATGATAGCTTTGTCTTCTTCATAGATTGAATTGTTATATAAGTTTTCTGCATAATAGGTTTCCCTTATTGCAGAGATTTATCATCAGAAGATTGTTATGATTTTCTTTTATGTCTTGTTTGTCCTGTAACATACTTCAAGAAGCAGCATAGCTGATCGTTTACGAAAAGCTTAAGGATTAAACAGTGTGAATTTCTTCCGCCAACCAGCTTAGAAGTTATCATACACAGGGCAGACTTGGAGCGTTTCCAGGTCAATTAGTAATTTGTTTACAGTTTTTATTAAGTAGTTTAATATAGATTGAAGTTTAATTAGATTTATATTAGATCGTTTAATTTCATTAATTTTTGTTTCTTTTTCATAAAATATAAAAAAAAATCAAAAGAGATCCTTGGTTGTCTTAGGACAGGATATACGTGAGTTTTGCAGGTTTTACTCAAATCTGTAGGTTGTTCATAGTGTACATTTGTGAATAAGAAATATTATAACTGATAATTAGATAGTTGATTTGAGTTATTATAATCATAATTAGTATCTTGTATATATAATAGTTAGTAGTTTATAGTTAGATTAATGTAGTTAGTTTAGTTTGTTTTATTAGTTTCTAGTTTCCTTTATTTTAGTTAGTTTCTTGTATTTAGATATAGTTTAGTTTGTTTTATTTACTTTAGTAAGATTTCTTAGCTCAGATCATTTCTCTCTGGTTTTCATAGGAGACCTTAGAGCGGCCAACGGAGCCGTTAAACTCGTCAGGGTGGTCCATTCCAAACGGCTTGGGTTATTTAGACAACCCCGGACCGGTTCCACTCTCCCAGTTGACGGACGGTCAATTTCACCCGTCAACAGGTACTCATCTATCTGGATGGGGGAAAAAATTGAAAGGAGCAAGCCAAGCAGTCTCTTGAGAACATCATCCAGCACTTCTTAGATTCATCCTTGAACACGACACTTTGTCATTTGCACATATCATAATCCACTGAACCTCTGCACTGAGCCAATCCTTGAGTTCCTTTCGCTCCTTTGGATCACCAGACGCAAGTCACCATATCCACTGCATAAGTGTTGGTCCATGTTAGGTTTTGTTGTTGTGCCTCAGTGTTCAAGGGAAGTATCCACCTCGAGAGTCAGCCATCCCAAATATCTTGCCTCAAAACCTGTGTCAGTCCATGTCCATTTGATCTGCCAATTACATCTCCATGTTTGTTTCGTGTCGTCGATGGGGGATACATCAAGGCCCTCCCTCGACGAGTCTATTCCTGTCGACTTCAACACATTATCCGAGAATCAGACTTAGAAACCAGTTAGTTCTTTGGGACTTGCATGCCTCAATGGCAGGCCTCCTCACATTCGATAGTAGGTTTACATCATTGACCTATGACCTGATGATTCCACGGATGTTCGACTCCAGCTCATCCATTCACATTCGTTGGAATGTACTAGGGTGCCTTGGGAATCATTAACATTAATGGTGATCTCCCTCGCGCTTGTTAACGGTTTACATCATTGACCGGTAATCAAGTGGTTTCTACCATGTTCGACGTCAGGACATCTATTCACATGGTTAGAATCGTACCGCGTTGGGATCGGTAAGAAGACCCTGGGTTGAGTCGTCATTCTGATATATGCTTTGCCCAGGTTGTGAAGGAGTTTCTATTGGACAAATAACACCTACACTGTCACATAGATCCACTTTGTATTGGTCGTGGCTACGTCTTGTCATCTCGTAGATCCATTGTGTATTCTTCATGGTTGCGATCAGTCTAAGTCATCAAAGTATAGATCCACATTGTATCTTCGGTGGCTATACCTTTTTATCAATATAATTATGGATCCACAGTGTATTTTATGGCGGCCATATCTCGCAAGTCTTGATTACCCAAGCATAGGTATGTCTGCCTTGGGTTTTGAAATATGTCATTATATTTGTTGGATGTTTGTGTGCAGCTTCCGTCAGGTTCTCCGAGTCTATACCCTTGCTTGAACGTCTACAAAGCATTTTAGTTATCAGTTCGCATCTTCTAACTTCATACTTTGGGGGGCATTCTATTACACGTCAAAATTACTCCACTGGATAAGTGTCGCATGTTCCTCTCAATTGTCGTAAGTGTCGCATCTTCCTTACAACTTTTGCAAATGTCGCAAGTTGTTCACAAGTGTCACAAACGTTGTTTAAGCATACTGCCATAACAACGACACTAAGGAGGCACTTAAAACATCTCATACACTTGGTTTGGAGAAGAGGAATTGATTAACTGAAGTCAAGGAACTCTTGACACCTAAGAAGAGCTCTTAAAAAAAGGTTCTGAGGGTGAGCGCTCCCCTATATCAGTCTAGGGAGCATTGGCGCTCCCCTATAAGGCTTCAGGGAGCGTTATAACGCTCTCCTGCCCCTCTGAAGGAGCGTTATCCACCTTTGGAGCGCTGGCGCTTCCCTCAAGCTTCTTAGGGAGCGCTACAGTGCTCTGATGCCCCTTTTGAGGGAGCGCTACCTAATCTGAGGTAGTAGTTGGCGCGTTGAGGAGAATAAGGGGAGGATCTTTCAAGTTTAGAAGGCAGTTGCATTCAAGTTCTTGGTTCCATCAGGAGATCCCTGATCTAAGGAGGAGGTTCATCAACTTGTTCTAAAGATAACTCAAGAGGTTAATCTCCTCTTAACCTATATAAGCAAGCTCTATGATGGTGAAAAAGGGAGAAGAATTGCTAGCATGAAACCTATGATCTCATAGGAAACACACAGTCAGCCAAAGGAGAGTGATCAGTGAAGCTGTTGTCATCCAGATTGTGGATCTTTTGAGAAAGGGTTAGACGAAGGGGACTTGACAAAGCTGTCGCATTCGCATCTACGATTGTAAGTATTGTTGTCGTTATTCTCATTAATATGACACTCTTGGCCTGTTTCTTTCTAGTTTGTGTCTGATGTTACATGAACTTATCATTGATAGATAGATCTGTTTTCAAGCTAATATCAATAGAGTAGGAAGTGGTCGTATCTCGTTTGTCTACAGGACTCAGCGAGGAGCAAAGGATCGAAGCTCAACTTGGAGCTTGTAGGGACAAACGTCGATAAAGAGGTACTTCTGTTCTCCTCCCTTCTCATGTGTTAGTTTGTACAGATTTGAAAGGAAGTCAGTGTCCACGTTAAGCATTTTCTGTCTTAGAGTTAGGGTCAAGCTCTTTGAGGCAATCTACCTGTCTGCAGGGAGATTTTCCTACAACAATTACACACACCTAAGATATTTTTTCCTTATTTTCCTATGTTTGTTAGTCATTATTGAGGATCTCCTATTTTTTAGGAACCTCTTCTACATTCTAGGAGAATAATTTCTTCAGTTGACTAGCGGAGTGGAGTCATTCAGGGTAACTTTTGTTTTATCACCAATTCATCTTAGGATCATCGCCAATAATGCACACTTACCTTGGGATCATCATCGGGGAGGCACATTCCTTATGCATGCTTGATCTCCTCCTCATTTCACTTTGGTTTGTCCAGTTAATTGAAGACTACATGACTAGTTGACTAGGACTAGGTGGCAGTTAACTCCCGTAACTTCCTGAGTGTGTCTAGATCTCTCTAGACCACCAGTATGGCACATTATTTGAGCTATACAGAGTATATCATGTGTATTTTATCATTCATTCATTTGGATAATACAATTCTCATTCTTTCTCTCCAATTTTACTCTCGTCTTCTTACCTTTGAAAGATGTGTTCGTTCTTCTGCTAGCTAGATCTCTTGTGTAGGTACTCACCACATTTTACATGGTATAAGGACCCATGGGCTGCTGGGAAAAAAATGCACCAACATTTTTATTTGCAGGTACTAAAGATCGAAGAACACATGAAGAATGGAATCTTCATCATTTGCAATTCTCACCCCGTACAACTACTTTGAATAGAAGCAAAAGATGGATATTTTGCTCAGAGGTAGAGGATTGTATAGGTTGACCATGGCTATGGAAACATAACCCATATCAGCCATTGAAAAATCCAAATGCCTCAATAGAATGGATGAGGCTTACAGAGCCCTTTTCATGCACATGTCCCCTAAGTTGTTTTTTCATGTATCAACTTGTAAAACTCCAAATGAGATCTGGACCACCATGGAAGGACTCTTTGGTAAACAAGATGGGATGAGAGGCCACTTGCTTGAGGTTGAATTACTTGCATTAGATCTGAAAAGTTTTGAAAACATCCAGGATTTCTTCACAAAGTACAAGGATTTCCTTCTACAACTCAAGTCTTGCGGGGTCGACAAATCAAAGGAGCAAAAGTGAACGGTTCTCACCATTTTGTCAAAACTTGGTCCATAATACTTTGTCTTTGTTTCCACATTCCACACTCAGAGATTCACTATTGGAGCATCTTGGACTATGCCCTCTTTGGATACCTTCATTAAGGCCCTGATTTAGGAGCAAGATAAACTCATCAAAATGGGTGTAATGAAAAACTCCAAAGCGCATGCACTTGCTGCACATGATGGCAATAGTTCTCAAAATTAGAAATTCAAAGTGAAAGGAAAAACCAAGTCACATGCAAATTCTAAGAAGGAAAGGTACTCTAAACCCTTCAATGACTTCTCAGGATCCAAAAGTGGAAAAGACAAGAAAGGAAAGAAGTGTACCTATTGCAATCGAGGATTCCATCCAGAATCAACATGCATGAAGAAGCAGATAGACCTTATGACTCAGATTCTTCAAAAGAACAACCTTGGGGATCAAATTCTCGAGGGTGCCAAGAAGAAGCCAGAAGATCATGCTCCCAAATGTAGTCATCATGCATTAGTTGTTGTTCACTCTTCACCTAATGCCTAGATCGTGGATTCAGGCGCACCCCACCATATGGATGCCACATAGGATATCTTGTCTTCTTTGACTACATGCAATGGTCCTACTATCCTCATGGGGTATGACTCTCCAATCGAGGTCACCGAAAAAGGGAGAGTAGAACTAGATCATGGTATTTTTTAGAATATTCTCCATGTTCTAAACTTTCCATGAATCTGCTCTCTGTGTATCAAATTACACACTCAGGCTCAGGTAAAAAGGTGGAGTTCACACCAGACTCTGTGTCCATATTCGACATGCAAGACAACTCTAGAATTGTTTTCTGGGAGGTAAATCATCAATCTCGGTTATACACTTTTCTAATTTTATTGAACCTGATTCCTTTGTACTACTTACGCATTTTGATGACAGTAGTATATTATGGCACGAGAGGTTTGGTGACCTAGACTTCAGGTACATGCAACAACTTAACAAGAAATGGATGGTCACCTGATATCCACTTTTCCAAAGGGGTTTGTGAAGGATGTGTCCTTTGAAATCACCCTCAAGAGAAGTTTGAGAAGGGGAAGGCTCACAAGGCCTCCTTTCCATTGGATCACATTCACAGTGATCTCATGGGTCCATTACTACATCCATCCATCAACAAGGCAAGGTACGTTCTTACATTTTTGGATGATTACTAGCATTATACTTGGGTATTTTTTCTTAGGCAGAAGTCTGAGGTCTTTGAGCATATCAAAGAGTTCAAATCACTTATTGAGACTCAATCAGGGAGAAAGATCAAAGCCCTATGTACAAATAATGGGGGGGAGTACGTAAATAGAGATGTTCAGAATCTTTGTCTTGAGGATGGGATACAGTTGCAGCACACAATGCCATATACTCAGCAGCAGAACGAGGTTGTTGAGCGAAAAAGCAGATCTCTCAAAGAGATGGCCAACTGCATGCTACATGCAAAGGCACTTCCTCCCCAATCTTTGACATGAGGCACTTAACTGTGACAGTCATATTCAGAACATATCCCCCTGTAGATCTGTTAAGGATAAGACTCCTTTTGAGGCTTGGAGCGACAACAAACAGGGAGTCATCGACTTTCATGTCTTCGACTCACATGCATGGGCCCGGATTCCCTCTGAAAAGAGGAAAGCACTCGATCCACATAGTATTGCATGTATCTTTGTTGGATATCCAGATGGTGTGAAGGGATAGAAACTCATTGATCCCTTTATATACCAACTCATCATTGAGCACAGTGTTCAGTTTGAGGAAAGTCTCTTGCATGCTCCACATGAGCCACATGCAGGTACTTTTGTCCTTCCACTAGTTCGAGATGATGAGTCTACACATTCAAACTCTACTTCAGATCTGAGTTCTAATATAGAGTTAGAGGATTCAAATCATGCAGATGCACAATAAATACATGTAGATGAGGAGCCAAAGCAGAGGCCCAAGTGGGCATAAATTACTCTTCATGATACGGGAGATCTTGTTGGGGATCCAATGGATCTAAGGAGGACTAGATATCAGTTCAAGGAGCCTCCTTGTGTACTCACAACCACTGAGCCCATGTTTCCTATGCATTGTTATGTGGCTTAGTATTCAGACCCGTGGACCTATGGCGAGGTTGTAGGGAATCCCTTTTGGGAATCAGCCATGCAGAAGGAGTACAAATCCCTCCTCGAGAACCAGACTTGGGATCTGGTTCTGCATCCTTCAGGAAGGAAGCTTATCAAATGCAGATGGGTCTATAGGACCAAGAGTGCAGTGGATGGTCATGTTAGCAGATACAAGGCAAGACTAGTTTCCAAAGGCTTTCAACAGATTCATGGCATAGACTACGATGATACATTCACTCCAGTAGCAAAGATGTAATCCATTCATTTGGCCCTTGCTATTGCAACAGCTAAAGGATGGGAATTCCATCATATGGATGTGAAGAATGCATTTCTTCATGGAGATCTCTCAGAGGATATTTGCATGGAGAAACCACTTGGCTTCATACAAGATTCATCTTTGGTTTGCAGGTTCAATAAGTCTCTCTATGGCCTTAAGTAGACATCGAGAGAATGATACACCAAGATGGACTCCTACCTATTGTCCCAGAATTTTGTGAGATGAAAACATGATCCAAATGTCTACATGCTTAGGACTACTGATTCACTTTTGATTCTAGTTCTTTATGTGGATGACATTTTGATCACTAGTTGCTCGACTTCATTGATTGTTGCGGTGAAGGGGATTTTGCATGACAGGTTTTTGATGATAGACATGGGTCCACTTCATTACTTCCTTGGTCTCGAGATTAGTCAGGATGCTACAGGAATCAAGCTATCTCAAGCCAAGTATGCTTGGGATCTCATGGAGATATTTCACATGACAGACTGCAAGTATGCCCATACACCCTTCCTATATGGGGTAAGACTGGAGGATGGCAGGGACAGTCCACTGGTTGACAACACTTTGTACAAAAAACTCATGGGAAGTTTGTTGTATCTCTCCCACACCTGACCAGACCTATCATATGCAGTGGAAGCAGTCTCCAGATACATGCAGAAGCTGTATGAGTTACACTGGAAGGCTTCAAAGCACATCCTTCGGTATGTTCAGGGCACCATCAACTATGGGATTCATTATGCATCAAGCTCTGCATTAGATCTCACATGCTTCACAGATCTGACTGGGAAGGCGACAACATTGATCGCAAGTCCACATCCAAATACACTCTCAAGTTGGGTTTAGGGCCTATCTGTTGGTCGAGCAAGAATCAATCTGCTATTTCTCTATCTTCAATTGAGGTCGAGTACAGAGGAGTAGTTAACATCTCCATCTAGGCATTCTGGCTACAAAAATTCCTTACCAAGTTGGGCATCTAGTTCCATAGACCAACTATCATTTGGCGTGACAACCAGAGTACTCCTGAGTTTTGTAAAGACCCAGTGCAACAACAACAGACAAAGCATATCGAGATCCATATACACTACATTAGAGATCTAGTCTATAAGAGGAACATTGACCTGTAGTTATGTCCTTCCTCTGAACAAACTATTGACATCTTCACCAAGACTTCCATTGAGTAGAAGTTTCACTCTTTGCGCGATCATCTTGGAGTGAAGTAGTACACAGTTGCTTAGTCACTGTCTTTTCTTCTTTTCATGCATTGTACCTTGGGGGGGGGGGTGTTCCCTCTTTCCTCACTTTATATCAGTGTTCATTAGTTGGATTGTTCATGGGTACCTAGCATGGCCTTCGTTGCCAGGACCCATTCCTCATTACTCCATAATAGTGTTCATGGGGGGTGTTCGAGATATTACACACACCTAGGATATTTTTTCCTTATTTTCCTATGTTTATTAGTCATTATTGAGGGTCTCCTATTTTTTAGGAGCCTCTCCTACATTCTAGGAGAATATTCTCTTCAGTGGACTAGCGGATTGGAGTCATTTAGGGTAACTTTGGTTTCATCACCAAGTAACCTCAGGATCATCACCAGTAATGTGCACTTACCTTGGGATCATCACCAGGAAGGAACATTCCTTGTGCATGCTTGATCTCCTCCTCATTTCACTCCGATCTGTCCAGTTAACTTAAAACTACATGACTAGTTGACTAGGACTAGGTGGCAGTTTGTTGGTTGTGGAGCCTGATTATCTTCCTGATTCAGAGGTCTTTGTTTTTAGTGGTGTTTATACCCCATGAAGACTGTACACCCTGGAATACTATACAACCCTCCATGCAAGGGGGTTGTAGGGGGGCTTTCTCCCCCTACAAGGTCCGGGAGCTAAGCCCTCGAAGGAAAAATTGCCTTGTAAATGTATATTGTAATTTCATAGCCAATATTGACTGTTCATCATTAAGTCACAAATCTGACGGTAGAGTTATGTTAGGGTTTTTTTTCCCTAGAAGGAAACCCTCTTTTATGAGGGAATTGTATTATGGATGTGTATTATTGGGAATATTGTATTTTGAGAGAGGAGACTGTGAGAGAAATAAGAGGAAGTTACAATGGGTGTGTTGTAGGTTGTATCCCTTCATTTTGATGGATAATAAAAAGGAAGGACCTGGCAATTTCTCTAGTGGACGTAGCCCACACCGGGTGAGCCATGTATATCTGTGTCTCTATTGTATTGTGTATCTTTTGTGTTTTGTTTCCTCATTTGTTTTATTTTATTTCTCTGCGATCCTATTTTTCTAACACATTTAACTCCCGTAACTGCCTAAGTGTGTCCAGATCTCTATAGACCACCACTATGGCTCATTAGTTGAGCTATACATAGTATATCATGTGCATTTTATCATTCATTCATTTGGTTAATACAATTCTCATTCTTTCTCTCCAATTTTTCTCTCGTCTTCTTACCTTTGCAAGATGTGTTCATTCTTCTGCTAGCTAGATCTCTTGTGAAAGTACTCATCACATTTTACATTTTGTAGGAACACATTCAACTCATTCCCTTCCACCCAATACTAGATGCTAAGGAACTCATCCTCATGAATCCAATACCATGGGTCATTAAGTTGTGTCCTTTGGTTTAGGATGTCTCTCTTTTATAGGAATACATCTCTTCATGTTATGAGCAAACTCATTGGTTTGTTGTGCAATAAGCATCTGAACATGCCTACTATGTATCTTAGCTGGAGAAGCACCAACAAAAATGAGAGATTCAACCCAATGTCTTATACATTTTGATAAGTGCATACAATGAAGATGCCATTAGTGTATGGATGTAGAATCAATGTGACCATGGCAAGACAAAACATGTTTTTCTAGATGTTGAGACTAAAGATAAATGATGAGTGTTGGGTGTAGTTATCTAGAGGTTTCAACTATGCAATGCAATTGGAATTCTCTCTTCCTCATCTCTCGATTGAGGTGCTTTTATTTTTTAATGGATCTTTAACAACACATTAATAATCCCCTAGGCTGTAAACACACCATTGCTTGAAATCATAAAAGAACTGGTT
This sequence comes from Picea engelmannii, assembly GCA_009831015.1. NCBI lineage: Eukaryota > Viridiplantae > Streptophyta > Pinopsida > Pinales > Pinaceae > Picea > Picea engelmannii. Next base: position 198,912 of record ML810067.1, read on the forward strand.
AGATACCAATGTTGAAATAACACAACATATAACACAAGTTTGTATAGAATGATGAGAATGACAAAAACTAGATCCAACATATAATGTCGAAATGATGTGCATTACATAAAAAATAATAATAATAATGTAGGTTTTTAGTGTAAAAACAAACCTCATTGGTATATATCTCTTTATAACATTGACCTGACCACCATGAAAAACAAAAAGAAATAGACATGATAATAACTCAATTTATAATGCAGGTTCTTGTGGATTGCTCAAAATGACAAAAGAAAACTCCAACACATATCTTGCTACAATGTTGGCATGATGTGCATTATATGCATTATATAAAAAGAAAAATATATACAGGTTTTCAATTAAAAAACAAATGAAGCATGAATATATCACTCTATAATTGACGATCATGACATGAATTGCACCAAAAAAAAAAAATTGTGAGTTTTCATTTAGAAGAAAAACATCATTTGTATGTGATTATGGTTTTTGAGTTGAAAGAAAATTTGTTTGCATCTCAAAAATTATTTAGACAAGCCCAAACTCGGGTGGAATCAAATCAGATTTGAAATATTTCAAGGTTTTCCTTTAAAAACAGAACCTAGCTTACATATATCTTGCTACAATGTTGGCATGACTACCATGACATGCATTAAACAAAAAGAAAACATCTGTAGAGGAGGATACTTACTTGAAATATTGCAAGAAATGCATGGGTTGTGCATTCCCTAGACTCTTTAGATTTACACTGACATCATACATGACATCATTTTCGAGATCAACTACATAGAGTAAGTCATTAATCTATAACCCATATCCACTAGTGTTAGTCACAACTAACAAATTTCTCATGATTTTGAATAGTCCACTTAGCATTCATTGCATTGAGTGATGCTCACAAATTAATAACTTACTCTATGCAGTTGATCTCGAAAATGATATCTCATATGTTGCACTGCAGAAGCCCCTCGATCGTACGTGACCTTAGGTTTTTTCTTTGACATAGTAGCAATCTTATTTTTATAGTCTAGACAACTCAATTCTCTTTGTTTCAGGATAAATTCGTGAGTGCGGACACAAACCAATCTCCCTAGATCCACCTGGATCTAGAACAAAGCAAGACAGAATACTACTCTTTCCCTAGATCTAGACTATTGAATGGACTAAGAGAAATGGATAGTGGACATACCTTATGAACGCTCTCCTTAAATCTCTATTGTTCCTCGTTCCGCTTCGATGCTCTTGTGTCGTCCAATCGCAACAGTACAAACCAATCGAAGTACAAGCAAATTAATATATTCAATACCTAGTCTATACATGTGATCAAGGAATCATGTAATAAGATGACATCATCATTATGGGAAAGGGAC
>ML810068.1:6465-41785 GCA_009831015.1 Picea engelmannii
AACCCAAATGGACCACACCACAAAGAAGATCACTTACGCCCAGGTATCAAAATTTCTTTCTTGGACATTGTTATACTTGTGGAAATTTTGGACATAAGGAAATCAATTGTAGAATCAATGAAAGGAATAACTATGCAAGCTACGTGAATGGTGAAAATAGTAGATATGGAAATGTTCGTAGACCTGTCAATGGAAATTATAATCCATTTGACCCATTAATGGATCAAAATATTGTATGTTACAAGTGCAATAATCTTGGTCACAAAGCACGAGATTGCAGAGAGATGAAGGAAGATAATCGTATGCTAAAAGTATGCATACCAACTACAACATGGAAAAGGAAAGAAATTACACACAATGAAAATTGTCGAATAGTATTGGTCGCTAAAGAATGCAAAGAAGAATATGAATGGTTCATAGACAGTGGGTGCTCATCTCATATGACCGGAGATCAAAGAAAATTTGTCAGCTTAAAGAAAAAGGGTGGAAATGTTGCATTTGGAGATGAATCATCTACCAAAATACTTGGAAAAGGAACTGTAAAGCTTGGAAGTGAAAATGTAAAAGCAGGAAAAGTCCTATTGGTTGAATACTCTAAGCATAATCTACTCAGTGTTAGTAAAATGTGTGATCAAGGATACACTCTTACGTTTGACTCCCGAAAATGTAAAATCAGAGAAAATAACTCAGGAAGATTAGTTGCAACTGCAACAAGAAGACTGAACAACATATACATCCTAGACATGAAGAAGAGAGAGAAGATAGAAGCCACAGAAAAGGATTCCAAGGAAGAAAAATTCCCAAAGACCAAAAATAAGGATGAAGTATTATTGAGTGTCACATGTTCAAGGGGAGCAGCCCCAAAGAAGAGAGTTACCTTTTGCCATTAAAATCAGGGGGAGAAGCCCTACCCTTTTCCATTAATGTCAAAGGGGGAGATAAATTGGGATCATGATGATAGGGGGAGTATGTGTGTTGTCATCAATGACAAAGGGGGAGATTGTTGGAATATTGGTTGGTGTCATTGATGTCAACCCTAGTCATGGGTTTTGGACCACAAGATTGATGAAGGTATTTGGACATGAAGGACAATGCACATTCATATACAACACCCATGGATGGATAGTATAAATCATGTTGTTTCCGGTGGTATGTGGCATGTCACGTGGATCCTCATGGTTGAGGAGAAATGAATTTTTGAATATGACAAAGTGAATTGAAGAAGGAAGTACATGTAGGCCCTGAAGATAATTAAAGAAAAGAATTACAAAATAAGAAAGTGTCAGGTTGGCCCTAATGTTAAAAGGAAGTGACATAAATAGTATAAATAAATATCATTATACATTCATTTGATACACAAGTCGAATTTCAGAGGAAATCATAAGTAAAGAAGGCCGGATTTCAAGGGAGGATGAAGTCTTTTGGTGATGTGTTCTAAGGTATGTTATTTTCAGGCCATCTTACCATTTTCGCTATAACGTTTTTTTCTAGAATAATTCAGATGGTGAAATTGCTATGGTATTGAGAAGACATATCAAGGTACTTGTGGTAAAAGTTTCATCTCTTGATTCACTATAATTATGGAGATACACTCTGTGGAAGATAGGGTTTTTGACCAGTCCTGAAGCTAGTCAATAAACAGGTGTTCCGGGTAAAACAGTCATAACTTCTTCATCGAGAATCCAAATGATGTGGGACAAATTGCATTGGAAATAGTAAGGACTTTAGTTTCTTGTGTGTGAGTTTCAGAATCTGATGTTACATATTGAGCGTGGGGCATTCTGTACAAGTTCGATCTCCTGAATAAACCTGAATTGAACAAGGTTTACCATTCTCTCTATAACTTGTTTTTTGGGAGGATTCAAGGAGTGAAACTTGGAGAGGTTTCAGAGAATAAACTGAATAATATTATCTATAGGATCATATTATTCCAAGAATTGAATAATTTTAGAAGTTGAAGAAGTCTCATGAAGCATTATCAGGTTCTATGTGATGGTTGGTCGATGGTAATGATTTAATGTGAAGTTTTATTATCTCTCATATATTCTTGGGTGGAAGGAAGGGGAAAGGATGAAGACTTCAACTCTCTCTTGATATTGGAGGATTGTATCTTCCTCTTGGATTTGTATCCCTCCCTTTACACTTGGAAGTTGTAGCTACCTTTGGAATTCATTACTTCCCTTGAACAATAACTATTGATTATTTCTCATATATTGTGCATGGTGTATTGTGGTGTATTGGTGTAACTCTTATACTATTGTTCATTTCTCATTGGATATAATTGAATGGTTTAAGTATAAGTTGAAAAAGGTTTTAAATTGTACTTGATATTGATCCACCCCCCTCTCAATATCAACACCTCCTTCCAGCTACAACTAGAAAACAAAGGAAGTTGGTGCTTCCAATGAATGTAATTCTTAAAGACATATAAGAAAAAACATTATGTGGTTTTCTCTCGCTTTGGGTTTCTACATAAAAACACTGGTGTACTATGTATGTGTATGATTGTTCATTTGTTCATTGTTTATTTACTCTGCAACTATTGGACGATAATGCTACATTCATATAACACTTACATATTGTGGTTAAAAAGGATTTAATTTCTCTATTACCGATTCACCCGCCCTCTCAGTAATCCAACAATTGGTATCATAGCAGGTTCCTTCATGAAACAATTTAACCATTGGAAGGATATCATGGATTATTCTGAGAATGGAGTACCAATATTTAATGGTCATAATGATTTAAAGTATGAGCTATGGAGTGGAAGGACGAAAGTATTTTTACAAGCACAAGGGTATTATATTTGGATATCATTCATTACAGGATATGATAGTTCAAAAAGGGAAAAGATTGCAGCCAAGAAGGAATTGAAGAAGAATAACAAAATAGCAATGGATTTCATCTGGGAAGGATTACCTAATCCGGTAAGATAAAAGGTTCGTAAATGTTCATCAGCCAAAGAACTTTGGGATAATTTACATGGCATATATTCTTCACCCATTGTAGATTCAAAAAATTCCAAAGAAGATGTAGATACAGTGATGCAAGAGCATCGCCAACATCAAGCGAGCCAGCGCGGAGACAATCGGACAGCTGGACAAGCGCCAACACAAATTTTGAAAATCACCTTGGAATTGTTGCGCAATCTTAAATGTAGTCATTAAGAAGAGGCGCACTTGTACAATGTAAAATGGACCTTGAGCCTTTAGCTCTCATCCTTAGTAGGTAGAAGGCATTTAAAGTAGTTAATGCAGGTAGATAGAATTTAATTCTAGATTAGACAGTTTTAGAGCGCAAGAGGGAAACGAGATATAGACACCCTCATTGTGTATTGTATGATAGTAGTGAGCACAGAAGAAGAGCGAGAGCATGCAGAGAGCTATGTAAGAACACCCATGTACAGATATTTGAATTAATAGAAGAGATTTATTCAGATTCATGGTTTTGCGTTACTCTCTGTATATGCATCTTTGAATGATATGTTCATGAATGTTTGCTTCCTGTTATACATTTGCTTTTATGTGCTGTGTATATGATTTCATGTTTGAGTTTGAAGTCTGAAAGGAAGAAGAAATGAGTCTCAATTGTTTCTCTATCTGATCAAGGATTCCTACAAGGAGTGCATTCGAATTGTCCGCAAGGAGTGCGTTGACAGAGGATTCAGATAGAGTCACTTTTGTTCTCGTTCGCTCGGAAGTGCAGGTTTGGCACAGGATCCGTGCAAGGAGTGTGCAGGCCAAGCTAAGTTTCAGGGTTGCAAACCTGAGTGAATTGTTAAGAGACTATTGCTGCAGGAGTGCGTAGGGTCGAAGGAAGTTCAACACTTAGGAGTGTTTGAAAGCTGTCGCAAGGAGTGCATGCAAGGAGTCTTCGATAAGACTCAGAGTTGTAAGAAAGCTCAGGAAGGATAAGGCCTTCGAAATTGTTGAAGGACAGTACAGGGAAACTGTGATTGGAAGTTTTTCAGAAGCATCGTGAGTTGCGCGCAGGGGGACGATTTCCACGGAGGAACACTTGGTCATTTGCTGAAATCATCCAGGAGGAATGGACGGTCGAAATCCTCCGAGGAGAGCTCGCAAAATTACGTAAGTCGTCAGATCTCAGAAAGGAGCAGGGAGGTTACGGCGAGAACGTCGAAGGGTTCAAATCTCAGGAGGGGCAGGACTGTAGATCTGAGCCACGAGGACTGTCAGATTTACTCGTGAATTCGCATATCGGAGTTTCGTGGGTTGAACTTTGTAAACAGTGCAACGGGAATCACGATACGCGATATCCCGATAGTCAAGGATCGTGTGGGGCCACAGGAGTTAGCGAGGTGGACAGGTGGCAAAGCTTATCGTGGTTTCACCGCGAGAAGTCCTGAAACAATCGCATCAGGATTCATGATATTGCGAACTCCGAAATGTCGATGGAGTGGAGGTGTTGAAAATTCAAAATCGCGCATGTGTCGGAGTTTCGGCGTATCGGGGTTCGGGAGTCGGTAAAGCAAGTTGGTTGACATCGCGAGTGGTGAAATCGCGATAGGAGAAATCCTGATAGGAGGAGGGAAAGGTCAGCGTTGACTGGTTGTCGGGTCTTGGCGATCCGAGAGTACAGCGTTCGACCACTGACCTGGTGAAACCATGAAGTCCGATCCCTCGAGTGTGAAGAGGGGATCCCACGAAGATTTTCTGTGGGTGCAGATTTCCTGATAGGGAATAGAAGAGCCTTAGAGTTCTTTGGACCAGTAGAGAAGAGAAGATCCTGTGTGTGCACGCTGACCTTTCGACCTGCGGGTTGTGAGGAAGTGGGCGTCACCATCAATTTGGTATCAAAGCACAGAAAGGTTCTTTTCTTTCTGTAGCAGAGAAAGAGAATTCACCATGCCGCCCAGGAGAAGAGACATGCAATCACCCGATCCAGAGGATAGGGAAATGTCGAGAAGGAGAGGCAGGCAGATAACGGATCCATTCATGGAGAGACAAATGCGTGATCTACGAGCTAGACTCGAAGACATGGAGACAGCGCAAAGATGCGCAATCAGTGTTGGGGATCTAAGTGATTCTGAAAGCGAAGTTGAGGCTGAATGCGAGGAAGAAGTTGCAGTTGAGGATGCATCAAACGAACGTTTGATCAGAGCTATTGCCAGGATGGGTGCAAGAGCAAAGATGGACATTCCAGTTTATGAGGGAAACTTGGATGCAGAGGAACTTCTATACTGGATTAGAGCTCTAGACACATACTTTGACTACGAAGATGTCAAAGAAGACAAGAAGGTCAAGAATGTTGTCACAAGATTGAAGGGACATGCATCATTGTGGTGGGATGAACTACAAGCTGACAGGCGCTGCAAGGGCAAGAAGAAGATCAAGAGCTGGGATCGAATGATCGCAAAGATGAAGGCGAAATTCATCCCCAGGGACTATCAAATTACTCTGTTCAGGAGGATGCAGAACCTGAGACAGAAGCTGATGACAGTGAAAGAATAAACTAAGGAATTCTATAAACTGAACATCAGGGAAGGTCATCGGGAGAGCGATGATGAGAAGGTTGCCAGATATATGAATGGTCTAAGATATGATATCCAGGATGAGATGAGCATGGTAACCATCCGAACGGTGGAAGATGCTTATCAGATGGCTCTAAAAGCGGAAGAGAAGTTGAGCCGAAAACAGAGTCAGAGGGGCCGAGGCAGAAGTCAGCCCAGAGGCAAATCAGTTGCCCAGGATAAATATCAAAATCCCAGGGAGGACTGGAAGAAACCTAAAACTCGAACTGAGAGAGGTGGAACCTCACAGAGAGGGCAATATGTTGAACAGAGAGGACAACATAATGAGCAGAGAGGAGATTATGCTGACAATAACATTTTTCCTCATACTAGAGGTAGAGGAAGAGGAAGAGGTGGAGTAATTACATGCTTCACATGTGGAAAGAATGGGCACAAGTCTTACGAGTGTCCAGAGAAGAAGAAAGAGGGTGGAGAAGCTCACATCGTCGAAACACGGAGGCGGGATGTTGAAGGAGAAGACACTGAAGGCGGAAGATCGTTGATGATGCGAAAAGTCCTTTTGACACCTGAGAAGGAGGTGGAGAGTTCAGTCCAAAGGACTAGACTTTTCAGGACTGCTTGCAAGACCAAGGACAGGGTATGCAAGGTCATTGTAGACAGTGGTAGCATGGATAATCTCGTATCTACAAAGATGGTAGAGAAGCTGGAGCTGGAAACGACTGATCATCCAAGCCCATACAGAGTTTCGTGGCTACAGAAAGGGCATCAGGTAACCGTCACTAAACAATGTTTAGTTGAGTTCAAGATAGGAGGATATAATGATAAGATCTTATGTGATGTCATTCCTATGGATGTTTGTCATCTATTGCTGGGTAGACCATGGAAATATGACAGGAATGTGATTCATGATGGGAGAATGAACACATACACCCTGGAGAAGAATGGGAGGACACACATGTTGCTTCCAATAAAGGATAAGGAGGTGAAACCAGAGGTAAGCAACACAGTACTTCTCATGAGTGGGAAGGAACTTCTTACAGAGGTTAAGAAGAAGGAGGATCAACAGTTCATTGTGGTCAGAAAGCCTAGGATTGTGTTGACTAGCACAAGGGTGGATGATTTACCAGAAGAAGTTCAGGAACTGCTGGGAGAGTTCGCTGACATAATAGTGGACGAATTACCTCATTCGTTACCATCGATCAGAAGTGTGAGTCATCATATTGACCTCATACCAGGAGCTAATTTTCCAAACAAAGCCACGTACAGATTGACACCACAAGAGAATGAGGAGGTTAAAAGGCAAGTCCAGGATTTATTGGACAAAGGTTTAGTCAGAGAAAGCTTGAGTTTGTTTGTTGTTCCAACAGTACTCAGTCCCAAGAAAGACGGAGGCTGGAGGATGTGTATTGATTCAAGGGTGATTAACAAGATAACCATCAGGTACATATTTCCATTTCCAAGGATGGATGATCTGATGGATTGCTTGAGCGGAGCAAAGTATTTTTCAAAGATTGATTTGAAAAGTGGTTATCACCAGATCCGCATGAGAGAAGGTGACGAATGGAAGACAACATTCAAAACCAATGAAGGGTTGTATGAATGGCTTGTTATGCCATTTGGCTTAACAAATGCGCCGAGTACCTTCATGAGGTTGATGAATGAAGTCCTGAGGGAGTTCATCGGGAAATTTGTCATTGTGTATTTGGATGACATACTGGTTTTCAGTAAAACAGTGGCAGAGCATCTGAAGCATTTGGCTACAGTGATGCAGAAGCTACAGCAGGAGAAGTTGTTGATAAATATGAAGAAGTCCTCATTCATGAAGACAGAGCTCATTTACTTGGGGTTTGTTATTTTGGCAAATGAGTTGAGGATGGATCCAGATAAGGTGGAGGTAATCGAGAATTGGCCATCATCGAGAAATGTTTTTGAGGTGAGAAGTTTTCACGGATTGGCTAGTTTCTACAGAAAGTTCATCAGGAATTTCAGTGGAATTAGTGCAGCAATGATGGATACAGTGAAGAAAAGAGACAAGTCTTTTCACTGGACAGAAGAGGCTGAGAAGAGTTTCAATCTGTTGAAGAGGAATATTGCGGAACAACCAGTTTTGGTGTTTCCGGATTTCCAGAAGACATTTCAGGTGAAATGCGATGCAAGACGATTTGAAATCGGGGCATTCTTGAGTCAAGAAGACAGGCCGATAGCATATTTCAGCGAGAAGCTGAATGAAGTGAAAGTGAATTACTCCACTTATGACAAGGAGTTTTATGCTATCATTTAGGCACTGAAGAAATGGAAGCATTACTTGATCCCGAAAGAGTTTGTCTTGTACAGTGACAATCATGCACTACAGTTTGTGACTCAACAGGAGAAGTTGAATCAGAAACATGTCAAATGGGTTGAGTATATGAAGAATTTCACTTTTGTGATTAAACATATTTGTGGTACTGCTAACAAAGTGGTTGATGCTTTGAGCAGGAAGTGTTTACTGTTGCAGGAGTTCAAGGTAAAAACTTTAGGTTTTGATGATCTCAGGGACATGTATGCCGATGATCCAAATTTTAAGGAAGCATATGAAGCAGCTGAGAATCCAATTCTCAGAGACCGAAGCCAGTAGGTAGAGTACCTGATCCAGGAAGGATTGTTGTTCAGGGGCAATCAGCTGTGTATTCTGAAATGCTCCATGAGGGAGAATCTGTTGAAGGAGAAACACAGTGGAGGATTGGTAGGGCACTTTGGTCATAACAAGACCTTTGCAAAGATGAATGAGTCATATTTTTGGCTGGGAATGCGAGCAGATGTCAAGAGATTCATAGACAAATGTAGAATTTACTAGCATTCAAAGGGAAGGAAGCATAATGCGGGATTTTATCAACCATTTCCCATACCAGAGAGGCCATGGGATGCAATTAGCATGGATTTTGTATTGGGGTTGCCAATAACACAAAGAGGTGTTGATTCAATCTTTGTGGTGGTGGATAGATTTTCCAAAATGGCACACTTCATTCCATGTCAAAAGACCAGTGATGCAACTCACATTGTGAACCTGTTTTTCAAAGAGGTCATTCGACTTCATGGGTTACCAAGGAGTATAGTTTCGGATCGAGATACGAAATTCATAGGGCATTTTTGGAGGACCTTATGGAAGAAGCTGGGAACTAACTTGGCATTTAGTTCAGCTTATCATCCTCAGACGGATGGGCAGACAGAAGTGGTAAAGAGAAGTCTGGGAGACTTTCTGAGAAGCTTGGTGACAGAACACCACAGCCAGTGGGACAACATATTACCACAGGCAGAGTTTGTTTATAATGACTCAGTGAATAGGAGCACAGGGCAAAGTCCATTTCAGATTGTTTATGGCATGCAGCCGAGAGGAATTTTTGAACTGAGAGATTCAGAACAGACTGCGACTAGGAGCGCTAGTGCAAAAGAATTCGCAGAGGCGATGAAAGAACTTCACAGCCGGGTGAAGGAGCGATTGCAAAATTCAAATCAGGAGTATAAGCGCAGAATAGATCAGCACAGAAGACAACTTCAGTTCGAAGTTGGTGATTTGATTCTGGCACATTTGAGAAAAGAAAGGTTCCCAAGAGGAACATATAATAAGCTAAAGATGAAGAAAATCGGCCCATGTAGGGTCTTGAAGAAATTTGGGGCGAATGCCTATGAGATTGAATTACCCGATGGGATCGGAATTTCTCTGATATTCAATATCTCAAATTTGTACCCATATAAAAATGAGGAGACAGAGACTGGAGGTGAGCAGCCAGTGATCCAGTGGGAAAAGAAGATGCCAGTTCCAAATAAGCCACAGATGGAGCGCATACTGGACAAGAGAGTTAGCAAGAGGACCAGGCGAAAGCAATACTTTGAGTATCTGGTCAAGTGGAAGAACCATCCAGTTGAAGATGCCAACTGAGAGAACGAAGCAGAGATACAGAGGCATGGACAGACTGTGCATGAGCTCATGGATAGGAGCCCATGAAAATTTTCAAGTGAGAGAGTATGATGCAGGAGCATCGCCAACATCAAGCAAGCCAGCACGGAGACAATCGGATAGTTGGACAAGCGCCAACAAAAATTTTGAAAATCACCTTGGAATTGTTGCGCAATCTTAAATGTAGTCATTAAGAAGAGGCACACTTGTACAATGTAAAACGAACCTTGAGCCTTTAGCTCTCGTCCTTAGTAGGTAGAAGGCATTTAAAGTAGTTAATGCAGGTAGATAGAATTTAATTCTAGATTAGACAGTTTTAGAGCGCAAGAAGGAAACGGGATATAGACACCCTCATTTTGTATTGTATGATAGTAGTGAGCACAGAAGAAGAACGAGAGCATGTAGAGAGCTGTGTAAGAACACCCGTATACAGATATTTGAATTAATAGAAGAGATTTATTCATATTCATGGTTTTGCGTTACTCTCTGTATATGCATCTTTGAATGATATGCTCATGAATGTTTGCTTCCTGTTATACATTTGCTTTTATGTGATGTGTATATGATTTCATGTTTGAGTTTGAAGTCTGAAAGGAAGAAGAAATGAGTCTCAATTGTTTCTCTATCTGAGCAAGGATTCCTACAAGGAGTGCAGTCGAATTGTCCGCAAGGAGTGAATTGACAGAGGGTTCAGATAGAGTCACTTTTGTTCTCATTCGCTCGAAAGTGCAAGTTTGGCACAGGAGTTGTGCAAGGAGTGCGTAGGCCAAGCTAAGTTTCAGGGTTGCAAACCTGAGTGAATTGTTGAGAGACTGCTGCTGCAGGAGTGCGCAGGGTCGAAGGAAGTTCAACACTTAGGAGTGTTTGAAAGCTGTCGCAAGGAGTGCGTGCAAGGAGTCTTCGATAAGACTCAGAGTTGTAAGAAATCTCAGGAAGGATAAGGCCTTTGAAATTGTTGAAGGATAGTATAGGGAAGCTGTGATTGGAAGTTCGTCAAAAGCGTCGTGAGTTGCGCACAGGTGGACGAGTTCCACGGAGGAACACTTGGTCATTTGCTGAAACCATCCAGGAGGAACGGACGGTTGAAATCCTCCAAGGAGAGCTCACGAAATTCCGTAAGCCGTCAGATCTTAGAAAGGAACAGGGATGTTACGGCGAGAACATCGAAGGGTTCAAAGCTCAAGAGGGGCAGGACCATAGATCCGAGCCACGAGGGCTGTCGGATTTACTCGTGAATTCGCATATCGGAGTTTCGTGGGTTGAACTCCGTAAATAGTGCAACAGGAATCATGAAATTGTGATACGCGATATCCTGACAGTCAAGGATCGTGTGGGGCCATAGGAGTTAGCGAGGTGGACAGGTGGCACAGCTTATCGGGGTTTCGTCGCGAGAAGTCCCGAAACAGTCGCATCAAGATTCACGATATTGCGAACTCCGAAATGTCGATGGAGTGGACGTGTTGAAAAGGCAAAATCGCGCGTGTGTCGGATTTTCGGCGTATCGGGGTTCGGGAGTCAGTAAAGAAAGTTGCTTGACATCGCGAGTGGAAAAATCGCGATAGGAGAAATCCTGATAGGAGGAGGGAAAGGTTAGCGTTGACTGGTTGTCGGGTCTCAGTGATCCGAGAGTACAGCGTTCTACCACTGACCTCGCGAAACCGCGAAGTCTGATCCCCCGAGTGTGAAGAGGGCATCCCACGAAGATTTTTTGTGGGTGCATATTTCCCAATAGGGAATAGAAGAGCCTTAGAGTTCTTCGGGCCAGTAGAGAAGAGAAGATCCTGTGTGTGCACGCCGACCTTTCGACCTGTGGGTTGTGAGGAAGCGGGCATCATCATCATACAGATCAAGAAGAATTATGTTCACCATGTCAAACAGATCCAGAAGATGAAGAGTACATAATCACCAGAGGTATGTTGTTTTGCTTTAATTGTGAAAAACATGGACATCTTGAAATAGAATGCCATGAAGGAAATGAGACAGAAAAATTAATTGAAAAGGAAGACAATTATGAAGCAGAATTAATCAGTGATTTAGATGAACTAAGAGAAGAAAACAAGTCACTCAAGAAAGAATTGATGAAACAAAAGGAAAGTGTTCACATTTTTTAATAAGCCCAATAGGCCATTGAGAACTTAAGAACTCAACTAGAATAAGCTAGAAAGATCGAAGAAAATATTGAATATCAAAAGCAGTGTTTGGAAGCCAACATAGAAGCACAGAAGGAAGAAGCTTGAGGTAGAGTTTGGTCAAGAAGAAAAATGACTTGAAGAAGAAATAATCACATTAAAAGTTTAGCTTGAAGAAGAGAAAAGAACATAAGAAGTCATGAAGTCTCAAACAATGTAGAAAGAAGAAGAGGTTGAGAAGCTTGAAGAATAAGTTGTTACATTGAGAAGTAAAATCATCAAGCTCAATAAGAACGTTGAAGAGACAGAAACATCCACATCAGTTATAAAGAATGAAGAGAAGCACTCTAGGTTGCTAGAAAAGAAGAATGAAGAAAATAGAAAGAGTTATGCAAAAGTAATCAAAGGAAGGAATCATGGTCAACCAGAATCTAAGAAAACTATTGAAGATACATATTCAAGAATACCATCCATGTTCAATCCACAAAGAAGCTTCAATCATGATCATGATCAGTCAAGGAAAAAATTCAGAAGGACTATGCCACAAAGAAGATCATTCACTCCTAGGTATTGTTGTTGGGAAAATAATACCCTACGGACTAGCAAGCTAGGGTTAGGCCTGCATGCAGATCATGACCTTAAAGAAATCACTTTTAACCTACCACTCCAAACCTAAAACCTTTTTTCACATACAAGCATGGAAAGGACCTACTAACCTTTTTACTGATGTTTGGTGTAGATCCTCCATTGCGCTTTATTCGCTTGCTTGCACTGCTCCTTCCAAAGACAATCCTGCAATCAAGACAAAACACTACGCATGCATGCTATTTTTCTACTTGAGGGTTAGAGATTAAGCAGAAATCGAATAAATCATATATAACTCATGCATTGGGACGGGAAAAGTATTTCTTTATTATTTTCAAGATGAATCAACTTACAATCAATGTTGAGACCGGCCACCGTTCCTTGATCCTGATCCTGGGCTCCTCCTCTTCTTTGTCCTCCAACTGCTTTGCGTTAATTCTCCTTAGGCTTGAGGAAAGGCTAAAGGGTTGGGACAAATGGATTTGGAAAATGGACAGAGTTTCTTCGCTATGTTTTTTCCTTCTTCCAAATGGTACCCCTACCCCTTCTTTTATAGGCTAGAAGGAGCTAGGTTTTTGGACGAACTCTCGGCCATGCATGGCCGAGAGTTTCAATTAACTGACCCATAGCTTTTTGTCCCATCGGAAAATTTCCAATTTTTGTGATTCTGAAGGTAAACACGAGCTGTAGTGGGCCTGCTAGCATTTTCTTTTGGATACATGTGGGCTGTAGTGGGCCAGCTAGCGTGTACTTTTTAAAAATGGAGTTTTTAGAAGAGTTGTTCAGTAGTTTTTTGGCAAATAAGGGATATGAGTTGGCCTGATGCCAGGTAAGCATGTGTGGTGCAATTTAGGGTTATAACAGATGCCCCCTAATGTGTGAGGTCAGAAGAGCATCTGATGGCCGAAATACATTATCAATCTGTTATAACCCTAAATTGCACCACACGTGCTTACCTAGCATCAGGCCAACTCATATCCCTTCCTTGCCAAAGCCATGTTGAATAAACTCTTGAAAATCCTCTTAAATCAAGTGACACGCGCCCTAACCCACTATTGCACGTGTTGGAACGTTGGCAGGCCTACTACTGCATGCGTTGGAACGCTGGCAGGCCTACTACAGCCCGCGTTTACCTAAAAAAGCACAAAAACAGGAAAGTTGCCGACGGGACAAAAATCTATGGGTCAGTTAACTGAAACTCCCAGCCATGCATGGCCGAGAGTTCGTCCAAAACCCTAGATCCTTCTAGCCTATAAAAGAAGGGGTAGGGGTACTATTTGGAGGAGGAAAAACATAGCAAAGAAACTCTGCCCAATTGTCGAATCCATTTGTCCCAACCCTTTAGCATTTCCTCAAGCCTAAAGAGAATTCAAGAAAAGCAGTTGGAGGACAAAGAAGAGGAGGAGCCTAGGATCAGGATCAAGGAACGGTGGCCGATCTCTATCATTATTGTAAGTTGATTCATCTTGAGATTAATAAAAGAATATTTTTCCCGTCCCAATGCATGAGTTATATGTGGTTTTTGTAATTTATGCTTAATTTCTAACCCTCAAGTAGAAAAGTAGCATGCATGCGTAGTGTTTCGTCTTGATTGCAGGAGAACTTTGGAAGGAGCAGCGTAAGCAAGCGGACAAAGCGCAACGGAGGATCTATACCAAACATCAATAAAAGGGTTAGTAAGTCCTTTCCATGCTTGTATGTGAAAAAGGGGTTTTAAGTTTTGGGGTGGTAGGTTAAAAGTAATTTCTTTAAGGTCATGATCTGCATGCAAGTCTGGCCCTAGCTTGCTAGTCCGTAGGGTATTATTTCCCAACAACAGAATTGGCGACTCCGTTGGGGATATACTCTTTAGGGTGTTCCAGATTTAGTTGAGGTTTTTAGGTAGTTTAAAGGATTAGATTTTATGTTTCTTTACATGTTTGTTTTCTGTTAGGTCAAAGCTAGCAGGGAACATGGTTCTTTATACTAGTTTTTCCTTGACTGTTGCTTGACAGTGATTATCGGGACACACAGAGGTACACGCGGCCTACAGAAGGCCTGCCCGCGTGTAACCTGCGCCCTAACCTTCTATAGCCCGCGTTTGAACGCTTGTTGTAGCGGTTTCAATAGCGTGTAGGAGTCAGAAAGCTTGAAGAGGCAGTCCTCCTCCTCCCTATCAGAATTATACATTCTCAGGGGGCTTTCTGAATCTTGTCTGAGTCTTGCTGGTTCATAGTCTCGTCTTAGTTTGTTTGATTGCTTTTTGTTTTTCTTTGCAATTATTGTTCTTTTCTGTTGGAAGAAGCATCTAAGCCTTCAAGAGACCCTGGTTGTCAATACCAGAGGCCTTTTCCAGGTCTGGGCTGCCTGTGTTTGGTTTTGTCTTAGAGTATATACATACACGCGGCCTGTGCAAGTGCAGCCCGCGGGTACCCGCGTGCTGTTGTAGGTCAGCACGCGTTTGAACGCGTGCTGTTTCAGTGACAGTAGCGGGCTTGACAGGTTGCTTTTCAACCAGAGTGGGGCAATCATCCCTTCCTGTGGTGAGAAGTGTTCCTCTCAGGGGTTTGAGTCTAGGGTTTCACAGTCAATAGGTTAGGGCCTCTTACCCTTAGCCTGTTTTTTCTTAGTTGATGTTTTGATAGAAAAGACAAAAAAGAAAAATTTTGTTTTATGGTTTTTAGACAAGTGTAAGAATCGGTGCTTTCTTGATTTCCATTGTGTGTCTTTGCTCTGTTTCTTTGCAATCTGCACTTTAAGCCAGAATTTTATTTTGTTTTCTTGGTTTTGTGCTTGTTGGCATTTTTCCCTTATTGCTTCATTTAGCACTCAAATAAAAAAAAAAAATATCTCTTTCTCATTTTCTTCTTTGTTTGAAGATTGTGTTGTTGCATCAATAGCTAGGAAGAAGTCTTTTGTTCATAAGTTTTTGCAGTGCATTTAGAGCATAAGTAGCTTGTAGTCGAGCGAAAGTCCTTTATGTTTGCTGCATGAAATCTTAGAAAAATTGAAAAGAAAAGAAGTCTTTCTTTGCGAAAAGTTGTTGATTTTTGCATTTTTTGTAAAAGTTTTTGTTTCCAAGCATTTCTTATTCATTTTGCTTTGATTCTTTACACACCATCAGTTTCACCTTCATACCTTGTGACGTAAAAAATCTATTAGACTTTTTGTTTGTAGGGTTCATATACTAGCTCAGGACTAGGGCCTTGGAATAGGTTGGAGAGTAAACTCTCCAAGGCCACTCAAAACCAAACATTGAAGTCTGTGATAGGGAGTGTAGAAGTCCAGTTTCGTGAAAGTTATCCGGGACCCCCCTCTAACACAGGGGATAAACACGAGGTCGTGTAAGGAAAGGTAGCGGAGATAACCTCTCCAAAGCCGGACCAAGCATAGTGGAGAACACATATCGAGGATTTGTTGAGGGATTCCGTCGTTTTTATTTGCCACGGGGCTTTGTGGGTCTCGAATACATTCGAGGTCCTCAGTCGTCTTCTGGACCATTTTCTCTCGATACCCTTGACAGGTTTCAGGCTTGATACCCTGCTCATTGTGGTCTACCCGACTATCGACTGTACCCGCCTGGTGACTGTTCGCGTGCTGGCAAACTAGTTGCCAACCTTTTCTAGGAACATACATAGGTGACTGCGGGGGTATACCGCAGTACCTAGGACAGACATCGAGCCACGCTTTGCAGAGTATACTCAGAGGGTGCTTCCGTTTTCGAGTTGCACATGCACCGGTAAGTTGCTCTAGTGTTGGTTGTTGTAACTGTTCTTCAAAATAGTTAGTGATTGCTTGTTTTATCTCTTAGGGGATTCTTTTTAGTGTGTGTTACTGTTTGAACGTGTAGAATACCTTAGCGTGTCGTGGATCTTCTCACACAGTGGAGGATTCAGAGCTCCATCGGTCACGAAGGCTTCTGGGCCTGCCGTCGGTTATGCTGGAGCCACCCCCGCCACCTTTGAGGCGGAAGCGAGACCAACAAGGGTCTTTCGAAGCAACCGGGTTACAAACCATTAAGCCCGAACAACTCCCGGAGGAATCAACCGCCAATCTTGGTTTGGTTGAAACCCCAACCACTGATACTTGGCCATCGGTCATTGTACCCATTCAGTTTTATGAACACTTGTCAGTGCCTCACACAGTTATGGAACCAAACGTTGTTACTTCCTCTGGGAATTCTTCCATTCCCACCACCGTTGCTACCACAGGATAAGCCTCTCCTAACTTGTCGTCGTCGGTCCGGGCCACCATGGTCTCGACCACAACTACTTCGCACAATGGATCGATCCCATCTATCGTGGCGGCCACTAATCCTTTCACACCTAGTGCGTCAGGCTCTCCGTTTTCATATGGTATGCCTAGTTCAGGTATAATTCCTGCACTCACTCACACCACTTTACAGACTTTGGGTCTGGGGGCAGGGAGCTCTAAAGCTCCTCTGCAGGGTCAACTTGGGGGCATTCCTGTCCCTTTTAATGCTTTTCCTTACGGCGGAGGTCATATCCCTCCTTCGTCCCCTTCGCTTGGTGGTCTGCATCAGAATTTCGTCGGGCAGCCTGCACACATGAGTTTATTTGGAGCCGAGAGTCAGGGAACACCTGCGCAAACGTTGTCGGTAGGTTCATCACCATTTGTTTGGAACGGGACGTTTGGTAACAACACTTTCGCATCCACTGCTTTCCCATATGGGGGCATCCCCATCTTTGGACAGTCTACTCCGGCGCAGGGTACTATTCCTATGCCGGGGGCGCATATAGCAGGACCTTGGAACTCAGGACAAGGATCCGTTCCTTCCTCTGGAATGTCGTTCTGGGGTAATTCTTTCCACAGTCAATGGAACCCCGGACAAACTTCTATGCCTCTCCCATCAGGACCGGCATGGGGTAATCCTTCCCAAAGTCCGTCAAACACGATGAATGCCCAACACCTTATGTCCTTCATGGAGAATTAGCCAATGATGTCTCCACAAATGCAAAATCCTTACGTTGGTCAGGGCCATGGTTTCTACCAGAATCCGGGCCAGCAGCCAAACTTTTCCTGGCAACCTGGTGTCAGTCAAACTCCAGGACCCTTTTTCCCAGGCTATCAGCAGCAACCCAAACTACCATTCCTGGCGACGTTACACTTGCCCGATTTGACACGGTTGTTAAATGATCCTATTTGTCATGATCCACGTTAGCCTCCTATGCCAACGAAGTTGCCTTCGGACATTCCAAAGTTCGAGGCCAAGCCTAACGAAGATCCAGGTGATCACGTGACTACTTTCCATCTTTGGTGTTCATCTAACTCATTGAAAGATTACTCCATCCAGTTATGATTGTTTCAACGCACTCTTATCGGGAGTGCCGCGAAATGGTACATCGAGCTTGATCGCTCACGATATTCTTCTTTTGGCGAACTGGCTATGGCCTTCCTTAACCATTTCCAGTTACCTGTGAGATACGACGCGGGCACAGAGATGCTTGCCAATTTTGAACAGACGACAGCGGACCATATCTTTGATCATATCTGAGAGTGGAGACGCCGAAAGAGTCTAATCAAAGTACCAGTTCCACTAGCATTCCTGCTTGAGTGGTTCCTTAAGTCTTTAGTACCGCAGTTATCCAAAGACGTTGCAACTTCTGGGGTTTTCTCCGAAGAAGATGCCATCATGAGGGCTCAACAGTTTGAGCTCATCTATTCTCATTCTGGTTTATTATACAACATCCTACCGGATGCACCACAATCGATACTGGATAAAACTAGACAGAGAGTCGGACCACATGCTGATGGTATCGTTGGTTCGGCACAAACCAAGCCCGCTGAGCAATTGACAAAACAATTGCAACAGTTATCTATACAACTCTCAGTGGCCAGCCAGACTACTACTTTGGCTACTCCTCCTACCCAAACATCGGAAGTACACTCCGTGCAGACGACTAACCCAAAGGCCCCCCAGCAGCCTGAAGGGAAGAAAAAACAATGCAAGAAGGGTAAGGGGGATAAAAAACCCACTGATAATGCTGGCGAGGGCACTATGGAAAAACGGAAGGTGAGGTATCCGTGAAACTTATGTGCGGAAGACCACCCAACCCATATGTGTCCTCGACTTGCAGAGGCCCAAAAGTTTGTCACACAGCAGCAGCAAGCCGTGTTGACTAATCCCTTTCAGCATGGGCAAAATTTAACTCAAGCCTCTACAAGTGTCGAAGGGGGCAGCCAAGAAACCTGTCCTCCCCCAAACAATTCCTCATCCGCGAACATATATATGGTTAGGGGTGATGCTTTAATAATGACTAGAGCGCACGAATATAGTAAACCAAGCCCCTCTTAGAAGGGCAAAGAAGTCGAACTCCAATCTCTTCCTTTACAAATTGAGAAGACGTTGGGAGAAACGATGACATGCATTCCAAAAGGTGTGTTTAAGAAAGCTTCTCACAATCCAAACGCAAGGGCCGCCCAGAACTACTTTGTGGTGGAAGATTTATCCCAAACCCCTTATGCTATGTCCGCTTTGGAGGTCCTCCAAAGTTGCCCTGCTCAGAGAAAAACCTTGTTGACTGCTTTAGGCTCTACTGAGACTTGCAACCCGGGTACCATCATGTTAGATACGACTGACTTGAAACCTCGTCTGCCTTACCACGTCGCGTTTCAGATAGTAGTGGCTCATCCCACGAAAACTTTTACACAGAATATCTTCCGCACGGTGGTCGATGAGGGCGCTTCGACTTGCGTTATGTCATTAGCATGTTGGAAAGCCATTGGTCAGCCCACTTTGTCTCCATCACCTACTCTCCTCACTGCGTTCGACGGTCGTTCTTTCTAACCACATGGCATCGTTCCTTCTTTCCCTGTGCAGTTAGGAGGAAAGACTGTGTGCGTTGAAGTAGAGGTATTCGATGCCCCCCTCGACTATAATCTCTTGTTGGGTCGGAGTTGGACTTATGCTATGCAAGCTATGGTTGCTACAGTTTTCTGAGTCTTATTGTTTCCACATGAAGGCCGGATAGTGACCATCGATCAATTGTCCTTTTCTAGACCTGAACCAGCTTTGGGGGCATCCACGGTTCCCATGATAGATAATCCTCAACCTGGTGTCATTAATGTAGGAGTGGGTTTGTGCCCATCCTTGATGGGTACCTTTGATTACCCACCTCCTCTTGACGATGTCAAGTTTATATCTAATCACCACAAGGCTGATATTTTTCATGTTTCGTCGTTCCGTACAACTTACTTTGAGGATCCATGGATTCTTCCTTCCCCATCAACCACGATGGATGAGACAGGGCACTCCGGCATGTCTATGCCCTTGTCGGTCGCTGAAGTAGCGTACTCTTTAGTCCAGCAAGCTTCAGCTAACCCTGATTCGACTCCAGCACAAGATTCGGATCCGCTTCTAGAGCCTCTCTGGGCTCAGGGTTCTCTCGCCAACATCGATTCGTTAGACTTAGTCTTGCCTTCTGACGAAGTAGTAATCGAAGCAATGACTAGTCCGGACAAACCTTGGGAAGATCTTCATCGTAGATCATATTTCCTCCCAGAGTTAAACCGAATCGAGGTAGGAGAATCCACCGTGACTATGACTGGAGATAGGTCTTGTCATACTAATCCCTTAGCTACACACAAGATCTATGCTGAGGGTAATATGGCAACCATTTCTGAAACGATACCTATCAATATCTCCAGAACTCCTGGCATCATAGACAATGTTTTCGTCGGAGCATACAGCTCCCCCGAGGAGATGCCAGGCGTCGACCCACAAAGAGTCTATCATGAGCTACCTTTGTTTTTTTTCAAGCTCCCTTTGAGATCTGAAAACAACATCCGGCGAGACTGAAAAAACAACATCCGGCTAGACTGCATTTATGCTTTTCGATCTCGTCTAGATTAACTGAGAAAAGTAACCATTATGGAGTCTTCTTTAAGCCCTTTTCAGACTCCTTAAAGATGAAAAGATTGTCGAGTGGCCTTGTTTCTTCACACTCATTAAATTGGTCCAGAAGAACGTTCCTTAAACGGGTCTCCTTTTAAGCCCTTTTCAGATCCTCTAAACATGAAAAGATTGTCGAGCGATCTTGTGACCTTTCACGCTCGTTAAACTGAAATTTGAAGTCACGTCTGTCCGGCGGTAGTTTACCCCTTTTTCGGTCCGGATGGTCAACTGTACGAACAAAGGAATACTCTATTGAATTTCCATTCTTTAGAAGAGTATCCTCAGGTATAATTTTATTCCTTTTTCGGGCCTGAGGGACTAAATTTACGAAAAAGAAACCCCCCCGGAGTCCATAGTTAAGCTCTTTTCAGACTCCCTAAAATTGAAAACATCACCGAGTGACCTTATTCTTTCACACTCGTTAAAATGGCCCAGAAGAATATTCCTGACGGGGTCCATAGTTAAGCTTTTTTCAGACTCCTTAAAAGTGAAAAAATAGCTGAGTGATCTTGTCCTTTTCACACTCGTTAAAATGGTTTTGAATTGACGTCTAATCGGTGCTAGTTTATCCCTTTTTCGAACTGATTAGACTATTGTCGAAAAAGGTACCCCAATGGAGTTTCCTTTTATGATTTTTTCAGACTCTCTAAATATGAAAAAACCACCGAGTTTACCTTCTCTGGGCTCGTTAAACTTACATCGAAGGACGTTACCACTGTGTGTTCTATCAACCGCATTTGCATCCTTTACCCATCAGCCTTGTAACAGTTTGCCTTTGCGTCTTAACACCTTTGGCCACTGGAGGATTTTTCCCGAGTATCATTTCACTAGAACATCAGTCTTGTCCTTGTGCCTTGAGCTTTAATGTTTGTTGTACTCGTTCCTCCATTGTAATGTAATATTCCTTTATTCTTTTTCAAAATCATCAAAAAGAACAAAAAAAATCAAATATACCCCAAAAAGAGGATGGGGAAAGTATTTTCTTTATTGGCAGCACAATGAGTCGCCCTTGGATAAAGCACATCTGTCTGTTTGATTCATCAGACTATGGGATGTAGTACGACCTTAGGAAGCTTTGCTCGCTATATAGAGTTGTGTCCTCCACCATTTGGTTACTCTTCCAAACATATGGAGAGTTTGCGTTGCCTCCTGCTTCGTAGACTTATGATTAACAGATATGTTGCCTGAGTCTTATCACTTGTCATGCTATTATCCAAGGGAAGTTTTTCACTGAGCCTGAGTCAGCCCCTCTGCAATATGTCTCTTGTCCGCATACCCAGCCATCCTGAATGTCCAATCGAGTCTTTGTTCGAAATCACTGAAGCCTTCAGTCCGATCATCAATATTATCAAGTCCATAACCGGTGAGTCGTCGAAGACCTCTGGGTAGTGCAGTCATACACTCATATTACACTCCTACCCAAGTTTTAGAAGATTTTGAAGTTGTTGCTCGAGCTCTGAAGTACAACCATCAGGCTGAATCAGCTTCTGGGAGATGGATACTTTATATGTATATCTTTCTTATTTCGAGATGTAGCTCCACTATGTATTATTCGCGGCTACTCTTCATAGTTGTTTGACATGGATCTACGGTGTATTTGATTGGTAACCATGGTTCTATTTTATCCCGAGCATGGGTATGCCCGCCTCGGTGAGACATTTGATATTTTTTGCAGACGACACCTCCTGATTCCTGATTCCTGGGCTCACTCATTCAGCATATCAGTACAGATTGGTAAAGAATTGGTAATGTATTTCGGCCATCAGATGCTCTTCTGATCTCACACATTAGGGGGCATCTGTTATAACCCTAAATTTCACCACACATGCTTACCTAGCATCAGGCCAACTCATATCCCTTCCTTGCCAAAGCCATGCTAAATAAACCCTTGAAAATCCTCTTAAATCAAGTGACACGTGCCCTAACCCACTACTGCACGCGTTGGAACGCTGGCAGGCCTACTACTACACACGTTGGAACGCTGGCAGGCCTACTACAGCCCAGTGGGGTACCTTTTTCGACAATAGTCTAGTCGGTTCAAAAAAGGGATAAACTAGCATCGACTAGACGTCAATTCAAAACCATTTTAACGAGTGTCAAAAGGACAAGATCACTCGGCTATTTTTTCACTTTTAAGGAGTCTGAAAAAAGCTTAACTATGGACTCTGTCAGGAATGTTCTTATGGACCAATTTAACGAGTGTGAAACAATAAGATCACTCGGCGATCTTTTCAATTTTAGGGAGTCTGAAAAGAGCTTAACTATGGACTCCGGGGGGGGTTTCTTTTTCGTAACTTTAGTCCCTCGGGCCCGAAAAAGGAATAAAATTATACCTGAGGATACTTTTCTAAAGAATGGGAATTCAATAGAGTATTCCTTTGTTCGTACAGTTGACCGTCCGCACCGAAAAAGGGGTAAACTACCGCCGGACAGACGTGACTTCAAATTTTAGTATAACGAGCGTGAAAGGCCACAAGATCGCTCGGCAATCTTTTCATGTTTAGAGGGTCTGAAAAGGGCTTAAAAGGAGACCCGTTATGGAACGTTCTTCTGGACCAATTTAACGAGTGTGAAGAAACAAGGTCACTCGGCAATCCTTTCATCTTTAAGGAGTCTGAAAAGGGCTTAAAGAAGACACCATGATGGTTACTTTTCTCAGTTAATCCGGACGAGATCGAAAAGCATAAATGCAGTCTCACCAGATGTTGCTTTCGGTTCTCAAAGAGAGGTTGAAAAACAACAAAGTTAGCTCATGATCGACACTTTGTGGGTCAATGATTGGCATCTCCTCGAGGGAGCTGTATGCTCCGAAGAAAACATTGTCTATGACGCCAGGGGTTCTGGAGATATTGATAGATATCGGTTCAGCAATGGTTGTCATATTACCCTCAGTATAGATCTTCTGTGTAGCTAAGGGTTTAGTATGACAAGACCTATCTCCAGTCATAGTCACGATGAATTCTCCTGCTTTGATTCGGCTTAACTTTGGGAGGAAATACGATCTGTGATGAAGATCTTCCCAAGGTTTGTCCGGACTAGTCATTTCTTCGATTACTGCTTCGTCAGAGGGCAATACTAAGTCTAACGAATCAATGGTAGCAAGAGAACCCTGAGCCCAAATAGGCTCTGGAAGTGGATCCAACTCTTGTGCGGGAATCGGATCAGGATTAGCTAAAGCTTGCTGGACTAAAGAGTACGCTACTTCAGCAGCATACATGGGCATGGACATGCCGGAGTGCCCTGTCTCATCCATCGTGGCTGATGGGGAAGGAAGAATCCACGGATCCTCAAAGTAAGTTGTGCGGAACGACGAAATGTGAAAAATATCAGCCTTGTGGTGATTCGATATAAACTTGACATCGTCATGAGGAGGTGGGTAGTCGAAGGTACCCATCAAGGATGGGCACAAACCAACTCCTACGTTAACGACACCGGCTTGAGGATTATCTATCATGGGAACCGTGGATGCCCCCAAAGCTGGGTCAAGTCTAGAGAAGGACAATTGATCGATGGTCACTATCCGGCCTTCGTGTGGAAACAACAAGACTCGGAAAACTGTAGAAACCACGGCTTGCATAGAATAAGTCCAACTTCGACCTAACAAGAGGTTATAGTCGAGGGGGGCATCGACTACCTCTACTTCGACGCACATGGTCTTCCCTCCTAACTGCACATGGAAATAAGGAACGATGCTATGTGGTCGGAAAGAACGACCGTCGAACGCAGTGAGGAGAGTAGGTGATGGAAACAAAGTGGGCTGACCAATGGCCTTCCAACATGCTAATGACATAACGCAAGTCGAAGCACCCTCGTCGACCACTGTGCGGAAGATATTCCGTGTAAAAGTTTTCGTGGGATGAGCCACTACTATCTAAAACGCGACATGGTAAGGCAGACGAGGTTTTAAGTCGGTCATATCTAACATGATGGTACTCGGGTTACAAGTCTCAGTAGAGCCTAAAGCAGTCAACAAGGCTTTCCTCTGAGCAGGGAAGCTTTGGAGGACCTCCAAAGCGGACATCGCACAAGGGGTTTGTGATAAATCTTCCACCATAGAGTAATTTTGGGCGGCCCTTGCGTTTGGGTTGTGAGAAGATTTCTTAAATGCACCCTTTGGAATGCGTTTCATTGTTTCACCCAACATCTTCTCGATCTGTAGAGGAAGAGATGGGATCTCAGCTTCTTTACCCTTCTCAGAGGCGCTTGGTTTACTATAGTCGTGCGCTCTAGTCATTATTAAGGCATCACCCCTAACCATATATACGTTCGCATCCGAGGCGTTATTTGGAGGAGGGCAGGTTTCCTGGCTACCCCCTTCGACACTTGTAGAGGCTTGAGTTAAATTTTTCCCATGTTGAAAGGGATTAGTCAACACGGCTTGTTGTTGCTGTGTGACAAACTTTTGGGTCTCTGCAAGTCGAGGACATAGATGGGTTAGGTGGTCTTCTGCACACAAGTTGCACGGATACCTCGCCTTCCGTTTTTCCGTGGTGCCCTCGCCAGCATTATCAGTGGGTTTTTTCTCCCCCTTACCCTTATTTCGTTGTTTTTTCTTCCCTTCAGGTTGTTGGGTGGCCTTTGGGTTAGTCCTCTGCATGGAGTGTACTTCCGATGTTTGGGTAGGAGGAGCAGCCAAAACAGTAGTCTGGCTAGCCGTTGAGTGTTGTATAGATAATTTTTGCAATTGTTTGGACAATTGCTCAGCGGGCTTGGTTTGTGTCGAACCAACGATACCATCGGCATGTGGTCCAACTCTCTGTCTAGTTTTATCCAGTATCGATCGTGGTGCATCCGGCAGGATGTTGTATAATAAACCAGACTGAGAATAGATGAGCTCAAGCTGTTGAGCCCTCATGATGGAATCTTCTTCGAAGAAAACTCCTGAAGTCGTGACGTCTTTGGATAATTGAGGGACTAAAGACTTAAGGAACCACTCAAGCAGGAATGTTGGTGGAACTGGTACTTTGATTAGACTCTTTCGGTGTCTACACTCTCGGATATGATCAGGGATATGGTCCGCTGTCGTTTGTTCGAAATTGGCAAGCAGTTCTGTGCCCGCGTCGTATCTCACAGGTAACTGGAAATGGTTAAGGAAGGCCATCGCCAGTTCGCCAAAAGAAGAATATCTTGAGCGATCAAGCTCAATGTACCATTTTGTGGCACTCCCGATAAGAGTGTGTTGAAACAATTGCAACTGGACAGAGTCATCTTTCAATGAGTTAGATGAACACCAAAGATGGAAAGTAGTCACGTGATCACCTGGATCTTCGTTAGGCTTGGCCTCGAACTTTGGTATGTCCGAAGGCAACTTCGTTGGCATAGGAAGCCAACGTGGATCATGACAAATAGGATCATTTAACAAACATGTCAAATCGGGCAAGTGTAACGTCGCCAGGAATGGTAGTTTGGGTTGTTGCTGATAGCCTGGGAAAAAGGGTCCTGGAGTTTGACTGGCACCAGGTTGCCAGGAAAAGTTTGGCTGCTGGCCCGGATTCTGGTAGAAACCATGGCCCTGACTAGCATAAGGATTTTGCATCGGTGGAGACATCATTGGTTGATTCCCCATAAAGGACATAGGATGTTGGGCATTCATCGTGTTTGATGGACTTTGGGAAGGATTACCCCATGTCGGTCCTGATGGGAAAGGCATAGAAGTCTATCCAGGATTCCATTGGCTGTGGAAAGAATTACCCCAGAACGACATTCCAGAGGAAGGAACGGATCCTTGTCCTGAGTTCCAAGGTCCTACTATATGTGCCCCCGGCGCAGGAATAGTACCCTGCACTGGAGTTGACTGTCCAAAGATGGTAGTGCCCCCAGATGGGAAAGCAGTGGATGCGAAAGTGTTGTTACCAAACGTCATGTTCCAAACAAACGGTGACGAACCTACCGGTTGAGTTTGCGCAGGTGTTCCTTGACTCCCGGCTCCAAATGAACTCATGTGTGCAGGCTGCCCAACGGACTGCTGATGCAAGCCACCAAGCGAAGGGGACGAAGGAGAGATATGACCTCCAGCGTAAGGAAAAGCATTAAAAGGGATAGGAATGCCCCCAAGTTGACCTTGCAGAGGAGCGTTTGAGCTCCCTGCCCCCAGACCCAAAGTCTGTAAAGTGGAGTAAGTGAGTGCAGGACTTGTACCTGAACTAGGCATACCGTATGAGAACGGAGGACCTATCGCACTAGGTGTGAAAGGATTTGTGGTCGCCACGATAGATGGGGTCGGTCCACTGTGTGACGTAGTTGCGGCCCAGACCGTGGTGGCCCGGACCGACGATGGAAAGTTAGGAGATTCTTCTCCTGTGGTAGCAATGGTGGTGGGAATGGAAGAATTCCCAGAGGAAGTAACTGAGTTTGGTTCCATAACGGTATGAGGCACTGAAAGGCGTTCGTAAAACTGGATAGGTACAATGACCGATGGCCAAGTATCATTGGTTGGGGTTTCAACCGAGCTAATATTGGCGATTGATTCCTCCAGGAGTTGTTCGGGCTCAATGGTTTGTAACCCGGTTGCTTCGAAAGACCCTTGTTGGTCTAGCTTCCGCCTCAATGGTGGCGGGGATGGCTCCAGTATAACCGGCGGCAGGCCCTGAAGCCTTCGTGACCAGCGGAGCTCGGGATCCTCCACTGTGTGAGAAGATCCAATACACGCTAAGGTATTCTACACGTGCAAACAGTAACACACACTAAAAAAGAAGCCCCTAAGAGATAAATCAAGCAAACACTAAACTAGTTGGAAGAACAGTTACAACAACCAACACTAGAGCAACTTACCGGTGTAAGTGAAACTTGAAAACGAAAGCACCCTCCGGGTATACTCTGAAAAGCATGGCCCGATGTCTGTCCTAGGTACCGCGGTATACCCCCGCAGTCACCTGTTGTTGGCAGCCAATTCACGTTTTCCATTGGCTCATAAGCTGCCTACACCAATGTTTCGCAAACATTGATTTTTCGTCGCAATTTTCAAATGAACGATGATTTTATTCTTTGTGCCTTTCTGCACGCCTATCTTCGCTAAGTCTTCAAGAGTGTCAATTCGAATTTGAAATTGAATGGTTGAGCAGTTAGAGGATATCTTAAAGATTTTCACCTGCATTTTAGTTTCTTAGTTTAAGGGATTTTAGGGATTTTTCCCTGATTGTGTAAACTGTTTACTATTATTCACAAGGATGTTTTACCTTGTGAGAAACCTATTTAAACTTGTGATTTTGTAATAATCGATCATCCTCAGTTTGGGAGAACAAGGATATGTAATGCTTATTCAAACTGGAGCAGAATTGATGTGTTGTTATAGCTTTCGCTTTTCAATATATCGACACTTTGTTCCAAGTTTTGTATATCATTTTGTTTCTGGTTTAGTATTACTTTGCTATCTAAATCAAATTCAAGTGATATAATCTCTTATTATTAAACATATCTTGTTTCTTTCAAAAAGATAAAGAACGTAACAGTTGTAGATTCATTTTATGAACGATAGCTTTGTCTTCTTCGTAGATTGAATTGATATATAAGTTTGTTGCATAATAGGTTTCCCTTATTGCAGAGATTTATCATCAGAAAACTGTTATGATTTATTTTATGTCTTGTTTGTCCTGTAACATACTTCAAGAAGCAGCATAGCTGATCATTTTCGAGAAGCTTAAGGACTAAATGGTGTGAATTTCTTCCTCCAACCAGCTTAAGAAGTCATCTTACACAGGGAAGACTTGGAGCGTTTCCAGGTCAATTAGTTAGATGTTTACTGTTTATGTTA
Source organism: Picea engelmannii (assembly GCA_009831015.1). NCBI lineage: Eukaryota > Viridiplantae > Streptophyta > Pinopsida > Pinales > Pinaceae > Picea > Picea engelmannii. The sequence continues at coordinate 34,252 of ML810068.1, forward strand.
GCTAGTTTAATATAAATGATAGTTTAGTTAGATTTATATTACATTGTTTAATTTCAGTAAGGTAGATTAGATTGTTTAATCTCAGTAGTTTGTGTTTCCTTTTTATAAAACATAAAAGATAAAAAAGAGATTCTTGGCTGTCTTAGCGCAGCAAGCGCATGAATTTTGCAGGTTTTAATCAAATCTGTAGTTTGTCTATAGTGTACATTTGTGAATAAGAAATATCATAAGCTAATAATTAGGCAGTTGATTTGAGTTATTATAATCGCAGATAGTATCTTGTATATATAGTAGTTAGTTAGAATAGTATAGTGAGTTTGGTTTGTTTTATTAGTTTCTAGTTTCCTTTATTAGTTCGGTTTCTTTTATTAGTTTAGTTCTTTTTATTTGTTTTATTAGTTTCTAGTTTCCTTTAGATTTCTTAGTTCAGATCACATTTCTCTTTGGTTTCCATACGAGACCTTAGGGCGGCCAACAGAGCCGTTAAACTCGTCAGGGTGGTCCATTCCAAACGGCTTGGGTTATTTAGACAACCTCGGACCGGTTCCACTCTCCCAGTTGACAGATGGTCAGTTTCGCCCGTCAACACCTGTGTATGTCCCTAAAAAGATTAGCAACTAGTTTGCCAGCACGCGAACAGTCACCAGGCGAGTACAGTCGATAGTCGGGTAGACCATAATGAGCAGGGTATCAAGCCTTAAACCTATCAAGGGTATCGAGAGCAAATGATCCGGAAGACAACTGAGGACCTCAAATGGATTCGAGACCCACGAAGCCCCGTGGAAAATGAAAACGAGGGAATCCCTCAACAAATCCTCAATATGTGTTCTCCACTACGCTCGGTCCGACTTTGAAGGGGTTATCTCCGCTACCTTTCCTTACGCGACCTCGTGTTTATCCACTGTGTTAGAGGGGGGTCCCGAATAACTTCCACGTAACTGGACTTCTACACTCCCTATCACAGACTCCAATGTTTGGTTTGAGTGGCCTTGGAGAATTTACTCTCCAACCTATTCCAAGGCCCTAGTCCTGAGCTAGTGTATGAACCATACAAACAAAAGAGTCTAATAGATTTTAAATTAGCGTTGCTTTTATGGGATTTTTTACATCACAATGTATGAAGGTGAAACTGATGGTGTGTAAAGACTCAAAGAAAAATGAATAAGAAATGCTTGGAAACAAAAACTTTTACAAAAAATGCAAAAACCAGCAACTTTTCACCAAGAAAGATTTCTTTTTCCTTTCGAATTTTCTAAGATTTCATGCAACAAACATAAAGGAATTTCACTCAATCTGTGAGCTACTTATGCTCTAAATGCACTACAAAAACTTATGAAAAAAGACTTCTTCCTAGCTATTGATGCAGCAACACAATCTTCAAACAAAGAAGCAAATGAAAAAGAGATAAAAACAAATTTATTTAAGTGCTAAATGAAGCAACAAAGGGAAAATGCCGACAAGCACAAAACCAAGAAAACAAAATAAAATTATGGCTTAAAGCGCAGATCGCAAAGAACCAGAGAAAAGATGCACAACGGTAATCAAGAAAGCACCGACTCTTATGATTGTCTAAAAACCATAAAACAAAATCTTTTCTTTTTTATCTTTTCTATCAACAATCAACTAAGAAAGAACAGGCTAAGGGTATGAGGCCCTAACCTACTGACTGTGCCACCCTAGACTCAAACTCCTGAGAGGAAAACTTCTCACCAGAGGAGGGGATGACTACCCCACCCTGATTGAAAAGCACCCAATCAAGCCTGCTACTGTCACTGAAACAGCACGCGTGCAAACGCATGCTGAGCTATAATAGGGCGCGGGTACCCGCAGGCTGAACTTGCATAGGCCGCGTGTATGTATGAATGCTAAGACAAAACTAAACACAGGTAGCCCAGCCCGGAAAAGGCCTCTGGTATTGACAACCAGGGTCTCTTAAAGGCTTGTATGCTTCTTCTTTAACAGAAAAGAAAAATAATTACAAAGAATAACAAAACGCAATAAAGAAAACTGAGACAAGACTGTGAACCAGCAAGACTCAGACAGGATCCAGAAAACCCCCTGAATATGTATAATTCTGGCAGGGAAGAGGGGACTGCCTCTTAAGCTCTCTGACTCCTACACGCTACTGAAACCTCTACAATGAGCATTCAAACGCGGGCTGTAAGAGGTTAGGACGCGGGTTACATGCGTGCAGGTCTTCTGCAGGCTGCGTGTACCTCTGTGTGTCCCGATAATTACCGTCAAGCAACAGTCAAGGAAAAACTGGTATAAAGAACTAGGTTCCCTGCTAGCTCTGACCTAACAGAAAACAGACATGCAAAGAAACAGAAAATCCAATCCTTTAAACTACCCAAAAACCCTCAACTAAATCCGGAAAACCCTAAAGAGTAAATCCCCAGTGGAGTCGCCAATTCTGTTGTTGGGAAATAATACCCTATGGACTAGCAAGCTAGGGTTAGGCTTGCATGCAGATCATGACCTTAAAGAAATCACTTTTAACCTACCACCCCAAACCTAAAACCCTTTTTCACATACAAGCATGGAAAGGACCTACTAACCTTTTTACTGTTGTTTGGTGTAGATCCTCCGTTGTGCTTTGTCTGCTTGCTTGCGCTGCTCCTTCCAAAGACAATCCTGCAATCAAGAAAAAACACTACGCATGCATGCTATTTTTCTACTTGAGGGTTAGAGATTAAGCAAAAATCGAATAAATCATATATAACTCATGCATTGGGACGGGAAAAGTATTTCTTTATTATTTTCAAGATGAATCGACTTACAATAAATGTTGAGACCGGCCACCGTTCCTTGATCCTGATCCTGGGCTCCTCCTCTTCTTTGTCCTCCAACTGCTTTGCGTTAATTCTCTTTAGGCTTGAGGAAAGGCTAAAGGGTTGGGACAAATGGATTCGGCAAATGGGCAGAGTTTCTTCGCTATGTTTTTTCCTTCTTCCAAATGGTACCCCTACCCCTTCTTTTATAGGCTAGAAGGAGCTAGGGTTTTGGACGAACTCTTGGCCATGCATGGCCGAGAGTTTCAGTTAACCGACCCATAGCTTTTTGTCCCTTCGGAAACTTTCCGTTTTTTGTGATTCTGAAGGTAAACGCGGGCTGTAGTGGGCCTGCTAGCATTTTCTTTTGGATACACGTGGGCTGTAGTGGGCCAGCTAGCGTGTACTTTTTACAAATGGAGTTTTTAGAAGAGTTGTTCAGTAGTTTTTTGGAAAAGAAGGGATATGAGTTGGCCTGATGCTAGGTAAGCATGTGTGGTGCAATTTAGGGTTATAACAGGTATGCAAATTTATTTTATAGTCATTTCTTTTATTGTACTAACTTTGGACATAAGGTTGCAGATTGCATGGATTATAAAAGAAATGTTTAAGCAAGAAATTCCTATGTGGCCCCACGTAACATTGAATGTTACAAATGTCATAACTATGGACACAAAGCTAGTGATTGTAGAAGCATGATCGATACTTCCATGAAAGAGAACACTGATATCAAATGTAAGAAAGTGTGGATAGGAAAACACGAAGAATAGGTGAACAAATACCAGGTCCCAAAGATCGCAAGATTGGCAATAAAATGAGATGAAGAAAATTCTAAATAGAAAAAGAAAGATGTCAGATACATAAAGGTTTGGAAAATAATTGAAAGAAAATAAGGACATGTAAATAAGGAACAGGTTCAAGAGAATGTACTTTCAGGAATTGTAGTGAAAGATGAATCCACATATAGAAAGAAAGAAGTCAGAGCTCAGAGAGAGGATGAATCTACCAATGAAGATGATGATGAATCTACCAATGAATATAATGATGAATACACATCAGAGAAGGAATTGTTCTGATTCATCCGGTTTAGAGAGTCCAAGGTAATATGAATATTAGACAGGGGGATTCTATGCAATAGATGTGACAGACCAAAGAACCATCCTTCGAGCAGCTTGCAGAGTTTGAGAAGACAAATTCAGAGAAATTAGTTAGAAAAGTATAGTTTGATAGATTAATCAAGACTTCATGATAGTATAGTGATAAATGGGTCAGCATTATGGACAGTTGCGCAAGTAGAATCTTGGACAGTATGGACAGAGATGGATTTGTAAGAACACTTAGTAGGTTTGGACAGATATATGATAGTGGATGAGAGCATGGATTCATAGATTGGTTCAGAGAGTGATTCAGAGATAAAGGAACATTATCATAATGGATGATAATTACACAGGAAATGGCTCGAATAATGCTAATGGATTCCAAATTGACATATATATTTTGAACACATGTAGTGCATACAACAGTTCACATTCAAAATAGAGTAATGCTCAGAAACAACAATGAAAAAACTCCCTATGAACTATGGAAAGGAAGCGCATACAACAACCTCTACATCAAGGTAACTCAAGGTAGTATTTTATTAATTGAAATTTATGTTGATGATATTGTTTTGGAAGTACTAATGACAGGTTAAGACATAAATTTGCAAAGGATATGCGGAATGAATTTGAAATGTCATTACTTGGAGAACTATCCTTCTTTTTGGGTCTTCAGATATGTCAAAGCAACCAAGAAATTTTTATTTCTCAAACTACGTATATCAGAGAAATGCTAAAGAGGTTAGGAATAGAAGATTGCAAACTAGTTACCACTCCTATGCAAACCAGTTGCAAGTTGAGAAAAGATGATGATTCAAAGTATATATACCAAAGGAAATGCAAGTCAATGATTGGTAGCTTACTATATGTAATGCAGGCAGTTGGACAGGTGGCATGATTTCAAGCAGCACCAAAGGAATCACATGTATTAGCAGTGAAGAGGATTTCCAGATATCTCAAAGGAACAGAAGAGTTTGGATTATGGTATCCAAAAGGAAAGGATCTATCACTTATTTCCTACACAGATGCAGATTGGGTAGGTTGCATTGATGACCGACAAAGCACCAATGGAGCAACGTTCTACTTGGGTGAGTGTTTAGTATCATGGTTAAGAAAGAAACAATCATCAGTATCATTATCTACAGCCGAGGCGGAGTATATTGCAGTAGCAGCATGTTGTACATAGGTTCTATGGATGAAACAAACTCTGATAGATATACAGGTTGAGTATGATGAGTCCATTCCAATATATTGTGATAATACAAGCATCATCCATATCTCAAAGAACCCGGTGATGCACTCCAAGATGATGCACATTCTAATCAAGTATCACTTTCTACGGGAACATGTTGCAGAGAAGAACATCAGAGTTGAATATGTGGGCATAAAAGAACAAGTGGTATACATCTTTACAAAACTGCTTCCACGGGAAGCCTATGAGTATCTTCGCCAGAGACTAGGAGTAATTTCTACTCCAAAATAAATGCTTTTGAATGCCTATCTTATATGTCTTAGATGTACATGAGGAAGCACCATATATAGGACAATTTAGGTTGGGAGATCAGTTTCAGGAAGAGCTCTATTAGGGGGAGCAGCCCCTGATGGAAATATACCTTTGCCATTGATGACAAAGGGGGAGTGATGTATCAGATGCAAAGGTAAATGCTTGGAGAGAGAGAATAGAGGCATGTTTCCAAGGGGAGCGATTGTCACAAGGGAAGAATGAGTGATATGACTTCATAGTGATACCCTTTTTCAAAGGGGGGGATATTATTCATATGATGGGAGAGAGAGTAATCAAAGGCTTATAAAAAAAAAGGAAAATCAAAGGCATGTAGACAGGGGGAGCAGCCCCAAGGAGAGTTCAGTCAGGGGGAGCAGCCGCAAAGGAAGATACTGTTTTCCATTGATGTCAAAGGGGGAGATATAGAAACATTAATGAGGAGTATAAGAATGAATGTTATCATGACTAAGTGTTGCCATCAATGTTGGTGTTTCCATCAATGCCAAAGGGGGAGATTGTCAAATAGTTGGCATAGGTTGATGGAAAGTTGGCATGGATTGTTGGTTGTCATTGATGTCAACCATTGGAGAGTGATATTGTATATTGATGTCAACCCTTGGAGAAATTCTGGTAGCACAAAGGTTTGGGTAATTGACCCAAGGTTGTTTCATGTATAATGGTATGAGTTTTAATATATTTGAATGTAATACTATTCTATATGGATATTACATGTCATTCCATTTCCGGTGATATGTGGAATGTCACATAACTCCTCGCGGTTAGAGAGTTATGGCCATGAGAAGTTGGAGAACCCAGGTTTGGGTAATGGACCCAAGTTTGTTTGATGGATAATGGTATAAGTTTTGATATATTTGCATGCAAGAATATTCTAGATGGATAGTACATTTCATGCCATTTCCAGTAGTATGTGGAACATCACATAACTCCTCACGGTTAGAGATTTATGGCCATGTGAAGTTGGAAAACCCTCATGAGTCATCTAGAAGCCCCAAAAGGTCAAAGTAGTCAAAGTGGTTTAAGAGATTTTAGAAGTTAAATAATAAAGTGAAGTGATGAGTGTACTATAAGTCAAAGTGAATACAAAATAAATTATTTAAATAATAAAGTTAATGGAGAAATTACTAAGTGTACAAGTGGTTAGAAGTGGGTTAACCCTAAAATAAGGAAAGTGGGTTAAGATGGTTAAAATGTAACCCCTTGAGGAAGCTACATGAAAATATAAATAAGAGGCAAGGCTCTCTCATTTAAATCACACTTGAGCATATTGAATATCTACAAGTGACTAAGGTAACCAAAGGATATCTAAGCCGAATTTCAGAGATAAGGTGAAGAAAATAAGGTCGAAATTCAAGGGAGGATAACTTCTTTTGATGATGCTTTCTAAGGTATGTTATTTACAGGTCATCTCACCAATTTCGTAATAAAAAAAATTCTAGAACGATTCAGACCGTGAAATTAGGAGGCCATTGAGGAAACATATCCAAGTAGTTGTGATACAAATTTCATCTTGTGGGTCATTGTATTTTTGGAGTTACACTCCGTGGAAAATAGGGTTTGTGGCTAATCCTGAAACTAGTCTAAAACAGGTGTTTCGGGTAAAAACGTCATAATTTCTTCATAACATATCCAAATTTAGTAAGACAAAATGTGTTGGTTATATTACATCATGTAGTATTTTTTGTACAATTTTCAGATCCATACAACAAATATTTCGTGCCAGGCATGCTCTACAAGTTTGCTCTCTAGAATAAGCCAGAATTCAATAAGGTATGCCATTTTTGCTATAACTCCTTTTCTGAGAGGTTATGAGTAGTGAAATCTATAGGAATTCCATAAAAGACACTAAATAAAATTGTGTACCATTTTTAGATCTTTATTCATTGCAGGTACATAGTTATGATTATTTCAAGTTAGGATTGTTGACTAATCCAACATTAGTCATGTGAGATTAAAGTGAAGTTTGATGAAAATGCTAGTCTCTTATTGTTAAAGTTAAGGAAGGTTTGCAGGTATGTGATCTTATACACCAGGGCTATTACAAAGTTACAAATCAAATTTGGATGATGAAATTGATTAGGGCTTTTGGTTGAAGTACATGTTCGGTACATGGTTGAGACAAGTAGTTGATGAGTTGGAATATA
>ML810068.1:43488-61896 GCA_009831015.1 Picea engelmannii
CCCCTCTCAGTAATCCAACAATTTTCTCATTCATTTTGATTCCCCATTATCATAGTTTTTTAGTGTGGTATCAGAGCACATTTTTTGGAAACAAGGAAAGTGGTAGGTTCAAGGTTTAAAGAAGTGTGGAACACATAAAATTTCCAATAATATTTTTCATCCATGGGTGGATATTCTCGGTGACTTGCAAGGGAAAATCATGTACATATAGTCTATGGATAACAATTTTATAAATGGAGACCTATTTCTATACCTACAACCATCAATTTACATGGATCAAGCTTTGTTCCCAAATGGGAACATTGATAATGTTTGGAAATCTAATTTTGGGCCACTATAGGGTTATACACTCACAACATTGTTAGATCTCCTAACATTTTGCATCATTAGTGAGGTAGTTGTTACGAGGAAAATCTCTCTATGGCTCGGGGTAAACCACAAAAGAAGGAAATGACTGCAGAAATGAACTTTAATCTTGAGTATGTTATATAAACAAATATGCTAGCAATACAAGATAAAAGACCTACCTCATCCAGACGTTCGATGAAGTCCACCATTGAGCACTTGAGTCAAATCAATACACCTGCAACTAGTCTTCAACAACCAAGAAACGCAAGAATATGGTGATAATATATAATGTTATCACATTCAATAACATAATCTATCAACATTCATAACAAATATGCCCATGGAATAACAATTCAAATATTTTCAAGATATTAATTGGACGAGAAAAGAGTATTTCTATTAAAATGTAATCAACAGAAGTGAATGAATTACAAACTTCTGTGTCGGCACGGTTTGGAACCGAGAAACTAAGTTCCTTCTAGCTGGGCCTCCACCACTTCAATCTTCCACCAAAGGCAAGCTCATATAATAGAGACAATGAGGTTCTCAATCAAGTAGGGAAGAGATTGGCGGCTAAACAATGTGTTCAGACTTAAAGGACAAAGGGATGCAGACTCAATATGAAGTGAATAATTTCTCCAGAGTAACTTTGCTCTCAAAGTTAAATTCTTGTCTCTTCTTTTCCATAACTCGGATTTGGCCCATTTGTAGCCTTCAAGTGGAAATGAAGGGTCGAGTCAGAATATTTCTAGTATATGGAAGGTCAAGGATCATGGATCTCGTGACATGACATGGAAACCCGACACCATTTTCTAATTTTGGGCACAAATCTCGATGTACATGGGTTGTTGTGGTGCAACCTCTGTATACACATGTACTATAGGTAGGGTGAAATATGTGGAAAAATAATGTTTTTGACTCTGGGATTTGAAAAAAGGGACTTCAAGTCTGCATAGGGAAATGGAAAAAGGCCTTCTGTGCAAGTTTGCATAGGGTGAGGAAATTTTTTCTATAACAGATGCCCCCTAATGTGTGAGGTTAGAGGAGTATCTGTGATGGCTGAAATAAATTATAAGATGAAAAAGTGGAGTAATGGGGTGATCCAGGTGGATATTGGTGGCCACCCACCTTTTCCAACTGGCTCAAAACAGTTTTCTGGCAATTTTGGTAATTTACTCTTTTAGTCGTTTTCACTTATGCAGCCGCTTTGAGGCCCTAAACGATGTTTTTTGGGAAAACATGTTTTCAATATGGAAGTTTTGTATATATTTCCCCTAAAATGAATCTTCTCGACAATACCTTTCCAACGGGCTATCATGAGCCTAAAACGGAGATCGTATGAAAAAATTACGACCCTGAGAAGTTGATGTACTAACTTACCCAAACGGGGCCCACGTGACTTTTGGCGCTTCATCTCCTAAGGTTAGGTTTTTGGATGTCTATGGTTTTTAGCATTCCTGTTTATTGTAAAAAGGCCTTCAGAGCATCATTTTAATCATCTTCTTGCAAATGCGAGTAGTCGTCACATCTCTTCTCAGAGATAAGCTGGCACCATTCTAGCGAGTCTTTCACTCTGTATTTTTACAGTCTCTGTACATTTATTTCATTAATAGAAATCATGTATCACTATATATTTGTTTTTATGGTTTCATCTCTGATACATTTTTGTTATATTATTGAATATCTGCGATATCTCTCTACATTTCTTTATTATATCTCTGCTCTCATTTCGTGCCGAAAATAATCCGGATCATGGGGACTCAGCTGGAAGAACCAATTGCTCATATAATATGTATTGACTTTGCATACATGGTTGCCAATTTGAATTACACTACAGATCCATGTGAAAATATACCAAATGACTATCCATAGCCATGAATAGGAAATACAAAGGTGGTTACATGACAAAGGTTGTCATAGTCACGAACAAGGCCCAGTAAAACCAGTCTCAAAATCAATATGAAGATATCTGTATAAAATGGAGTACAATCCAATCTCCCATGATCACTGAAGTCACATAGGTATTGGTCCAATGAAAGGTAGAAACAGCTCAGGAAAGTTGCAACTATAAATTGATGTCTTCAAGTCTTCTACGCAATCCTCCAAAGGTGCAAGTCTACATCGTGTGATCAAAGGAGTTGAGGTCGAACACAATGAGACTTCGTTTGATTACCGGTCATTGAGGTATACCATTAACAAACGCGAGACATCATACCGATAATGAAAGTAGGTATCAAGGCACCAAGTACATTCTTATAAGTGTGAATAAAGGAGTCAAGGTCGAACACTTGAATAATCCATCGATCGGGAGACATTGATGTATTCCCAATTGTCGATGATGAGAGAACTTGCCACTAATGACTGCAAGCCTCTAGGTACTCATAGGACTCTAGGTCTCCTCTCCAGAATAGATGAGTTGAAGTTGATAGAAGGAGACTCGCTGAAAGGAGAGAATTAAAGCATATATCATCATTCAGCACGAGGTACAAAGCAGGAGCTTGATTATTTGGAGGAAATCAGACGAAGAATATGTTCACGAACCAACGACCTTGTGCATCTTTTGCGTGTGCCAAATGCAAGAAGTACATGAAAAAGACCCTTTGAATAGCAGCCAATAAGGAAAATTGTTGACAAAGGCGAGGAAACCACCAATAAGTCTAATGGAATCCAAGACACTACATGAATCCCAATGTGTGAATATATGTCTTGTCATCGAACACAAGGGAAACCACCCAGTAGCAACCAATGATGAAATGTTGATTGTTGGGTTCAAGGTTATCCACCAATGAGGAAAGTAGGACCAAGGTGTGCAATAAGACTACAACTTCATGTGATTCTGAGACAGAATGAGGGTATGGATGACATGCAAAGTCAAGAGTTCTAAGGAATGGCTGACACAGGTTGATAAACATCCTTTGAACAAGAGCATGAGACATATGGAGGACTCTAGCAGCATAGAATTCAATGATGAAACTTTGAGATGTAGGAGGAATCAATCAAAATCTCCATAGAGACTGGAAGAGTAACCAGTCGAAGGAGTAAACTCTATGCAACGAGCTCAGCTTCCTAAGTTCATGCTAAAACCAAAATTATGATGACAAGTGGACTCAAAAATTGTGTTCTCTATTCAAAGGCGACACGACTGCTGGCAATATAAGATAATACTCCCTTCCCACCCATCCTTTTTTTTTTTTCATAGTCAAATGAATTCTATGATACAGAGGAGGAAACGAGTGTCGCCAGTAAGAAAAACTAGTTCCAACAATGGAACATACCTATGCTCAATGCAAGGAGGTGCATGCGGGAGATGGACACTCGGAGGAATGTTTCCTCCTGGGTATAGGGTGTCAAGTTGGAAATGATATAAACAAGGCTCTACTTGGTTGAGGATACAAATTGTTGAGGTAAATGGATTAAAACACAAAAGTGAGAACTGGAAATAGGCTCAATATTGCAAGCAAGGGCATGAGATGCAATTACAACTTAACGCCAAAAAATGTCATTTTTTGTAATCTTAGTCTACTTGGTTGGAAAAAGGGATAAACTTGCACCAAATAGACGTCCTTTCAAATCCAATTTACGAGTGTGAAAGAGACAATTTCACTTGGAAATATTTTTTCTTTTTGAAAACAAGTCGGAAAAGAGCTTAAATCAAACTCATTGGGGGGTTTCTAGGCAACATGTCACGGGGGATGCCAAGGCTCACGTGCAGGACTTCTGTGAAAGGTAATCATTTTATGAATAACTGACACAAGCTTGCGAAAACCCAAAGCTCTTCAAGTCGAGGAGGATAAAGTGTTATAGGAGGTTACCTTCTCCACGATATATCGGATAACAACTCTTACTTGAAAGGGCATAGGAGGAGGAATTATATACCCCACAGGACCATACGAGTCAAAGGGAACCTCTCTAGGACTTGGAGGGAGAGTACTTAGGGAGAGTAAAACTCTCTCTTGTTTAGAAAGCGCAGTACTATAAATGTTAATGACATGGTTGAAGGACGCATCACCCTTCAAAAGAAGAGTTGGATTGACCGGAGATTGCATCGGTATGACCACTTTGTCAATAGTTAGTTGAATAGGATGCATGACAACAAGGTCGGGAGACGCATCACCCTCAAAAATGGGAGTGTGGTCAGGTGATGATTGCATCGTCATGACTTCCTTGTCAATCAAGAGAGAAACAAAGTGTTGGGAAACCAAAGACGACTCAGAACTCGAAGGGCCCCTAGGTGAGGACCACGCTTTTGGTATCCCAACAGTAGCAAGACACAAACGAGTAAGGTGATATCCTTTGCAAATCATACAAAGGAACTTGGGCTTATGTATTACATGTCTAGGATTCTCAATCGTATGAATGCCCCCAACGTCATTCACAATGGTTGGTGACATGCTCTCAGCATGACTGGCAGAGGCTGGAGAAGTGATGTTGTTGGCACAGGGGCAGACCCGGGGTTCAACGCTACAACAACACACCAACAAAACCCTAACTACCCACCCTTTTGGCAACACCTGCGAAGCAAATGAAGTCTCACCTGAGGTAGAGGTAGGGGTGGTTGCAAGACTCCAATGTATGTAACCTTATTTGGGACACAAATATGTGATTGTAACACCTTAACATAGAACTTAATTATTACAGTTCATTAGTATTCATCTTTAGTTCACAGTACAACTAAACCCTAATAATAGATCAACGCAGTATTCACACAGATCCAATATATTTAAGCACGAAGCACACACATAGAGATTAGATATAGCATTCATTCACATTATTCAGCACTAAGCTATCATATCAGATTCATATATCTTTTAACATCACACTAAGATTAGAATCACATAAACAAGAGAACAATCAAAATCACAAAGAATTCACAACACAGGATATATGTGGTTCACCCCCACCCTGGGGCTACGTCCACCAACTCTTCTTCTTTTTATTAGCTTTTGTAAAGCGTCTTACAGGCACAAAGCATCAGAACACTACTTTACATAGGACAGGAGATCTGTGCGTACTTCGCCAGATCCTCCTTCCCCAAGTAGATCTAGGCACAAAGCCTTACACAGTCTATGCACAAAGCACTACAGATGACTTGCACTTAGCTCTGCAAGTCTTAATAATGTCTTCTTGCACATAGCCAATACAAGCACTCAACCATCTGTCTACTAGGTCTACTTCTTACATCACCTAGCTACTTATTTATACATTAAAAAATAGGCCTAAGCATGGGTAAACCCATGGGTCGACATTCCCATGCCCGTTACATAGCCCAAAAACCCAAAAATCCCTAAAAAGGGGCCGAGATCCTGCAATCTCCGCTTCGTCTTGCGCTCCGCCTTCGACAGCCTATCGAAGTCCCAAAACTAGGTCAAACATGACCAAGAATCCTCAAAACTTGGTCAAGGGCCAACAAATGTCATATGACTCATGGCGACTATAGTGATTCCCCCAGCATGACTTGGAGCGGCTAGTTGTTGGTCTTCAATATGACTTGCAAAGGTTGTCGACCAATCTCCAACATGACTAGCAGAGGTTGGTGATGGGATTCCAGTATGACTTGCAGTGACTGTATTGGTGGCGGCGATGGGTTGTGGCATTTGAGACAAAGGTCTTGGGAAAGACTGGTTTTGAGACATTGCAATCCAGGAAGGGGCTTGGTTTACACCATGTCCCTATCTAGAAAGGTAGTATCCTCTGCATAATTGATCTGTGGAGGTTTGTACAAGAATCATCACTGAAGCAGATGTCTACAAAGAGACAAAAATGTGATAAGGATTAGTCGAGTGAGGATATATGTTGCCCCCATGTGAAGGGGTTCCGTGAAGAGGGTAGCTAGTACCATAAAATTGATTCCCTTCGTATGAAATACCAGAGGACATATGGAGACCCGCCATGGGAAGAGTGCTTGTAGGAACTGGCATGGCGGATGAAAGATACACGGATGGGGTGTAATAAGTATATTAACCACCCATTTGAATACCGGCTCCTGAAAAAGTGTGGCTAGGATTGGATCCATAAGAGGGGAGATTCCAACCCCCCACAGTGAGAGTTGGTTGAGGGACATGACTCCTATCAAATGAAGATGCAGACAGTGGAGCCATCATGCCCCCAGATCCAAAACTAGGATTCATATAAGCAGGCAAGGGAGAGGATGGAAAGGGTGAAGGCATGATTGGCATACCAAGAGGAAAATGATTAGAGACCCAAGGCATGGACTGACTGTCATAATTTTGCATACCATTATGAAAAGCGGATGGATTCATCCCCATGAAATGAGTGAACATCATGTGGGGGTAGCGGTAAAGGAGGGAGCCACAGGAAATCAACTATCCATGATAATGACAACTTGAGGCATGGTATAAAATCCCAAGTTCAACTAATAATCAAAGAGCACACCAAAAATAATCAAACGACCAATATGCACACAAACATGATAAAGTGGTTGAAATGGGACTCCCTCTCTAAAGTAGGTATTCCTCGCCCAAGAGGAGCCTAATACTCTTCTGCTAAAGATTGGAGGTATCATAATCAGTTATAAGGGCCCTCGTGGTATTAAAAACCAGTCGGCCAGATCCCCCAGAAGAGGTAATCCTCCATAAAGGTTGTGTGATGTCTGACCCTTATTTGACCCAGGGTACCTGCAGAATAACCCCTACAAGTAACCTATGTGGTACCTAAGTCAAGCAACTAAGAAACCACAATATAACCGATGCACAGGAGAACAATCGTAAGTCAGGTCCATCGTATGGGCAGGGTAACAAAGCTTGAAACCTTGAAAGCATCACCTCTCACAAAGGTAAGGGTACTAGCAAGATCCCCATATATGAATAGATCCCCAGAAATATATATGATGCTAAGAAGGTATCGAGGGATATCCCTTCAACCAACCTCACATGATCTCATGCTTAACTCTGGTGTAAGCGGAGCCTCCTGATATTAACGATTATACAATGGATTTATCCACTCCCTTAGTTAGACACATATGTTGATTTAATAGCCTTGGAGAATTTTACTCACAAAATCCTATTCCAAGGCTCTAAAACCTAAGCTAGTTTGTGCACCCTAAAAAATAAAATCGTTACTAATCAATTTTAAATTATAGTGTTACTTTCAGTGGCCTTGCTTACTCAAAAAGGTGCGGTCGTGAAACTGGTGATGTTGTGACTCAACAAGTAAAATAAATGAATATGAATGCAATGCAAAGTCCTAACTTCAATTTCCAATAAATGATATGCATTTCAAAATGAAATTCTCAATTCAATTCTGCAATTCTAAATAAAATGCAATCTTTCTTTACATGTACTAAGATTAATGATAAAGTCTCAAAAGATCAAATGCCAACAATGCAAAATGCCTAATATTTTTGTATTTTCAATATAAAGGAATGAAAATGCAAGAACTAAACTGCAGCTTGATATAAAAACTCTACTGTGTGTAAACATAGACAAACCAAGTAGGATATCAAGAAGCAAAACACCCAGCCCGAGATGCAAGGACAAACAAATGAAAAGGATGATGAGAAAGGCATCGCCCAAAAATTTAACCAAAGAAAGGTTTCTTGTCATTCCACAGAGACTTAACACTCGTAACAAATACCCAAGATGACTCAGAAATCATCAAAACCTACTCAGCAACCATCAAAACCAACAACCAAGCAACAAAGGGTGATGTACGCGACTTTTCAGGAGAAAAGCACATATATACGCTTCTTGCAGAAGGACAACACGCGTATGTACACGACTGTCGGGGAAAAACCCGCATATATGTGTTAAAACACATTTAGACTAAGGAGAAGGCTAAGAAAATCAGAATCAGAGTGAACAAAGGTTGTCAAGCAATCATACGACAAGAAACTCAATATAAACGAGAGCAATCTAAGGAGAAAAACACTCCAAACCCCGAAAAAGAATATTATGTCCCCAGTATAGTCGTCAATTCTATTACGAGGAAAATATCTCTATGGCTAGGGGTAAACCACAACAGACAAAAATGATTGTAGAAATCAACTCTAATATCAAGTATGTTATATAAACAAATATGCTAGTAAGACAAGATAAAAGGCCTACCTCGTCCAGACGTTCAATGAAGTCCATTGTTGAGCACTTGACTCAAAGAAATACACGTGCAACTAGTCTTCAACAACCAAGAAACACAAGCATATGGTAATAATACATAATGTTATCACATTCAATAGCATAATCCATCAACATTCATAACAAATATGCCCATGGAATAATAATTCAAATATTTGAAAGATATTAATTGGACGAGAAAAGAGTATTTCTATTAAAATGTAATCAACAGAAGTGAATGAATTACAAACTTCTGTGTCGGCACGGTTCGTAACCGAGAAAATAAGTTCCTTCCAGCTGGGCCTCCACCACTTCAATCCACCAAAGGCAAGCTCATATAAGAGAGACAATGAGGTTCTCAATCAAGTAGGGAAGAGCTTGGGGGCTGAACAATGTGTTCATACTTAAAGGACAAAGGGATGCAGACTCAATATGAAGTGAATAATTTCTCCAGAGTAACTTTGCTCTCAAAGTTGAATCCTTCTCTCTTCTTTTCCATAGCTCAGATTTGTCCCATTTGTAGCCTTCAAGTGGAACTAAAGGGTCGATTCAGAACGTTTCCAGTATATAAAAGGTCAAGGATCATGGATCTTGTGACGTGACATGGAAACCTGACACCATTTTTTTAATTTTGGGCATAAATCTCGATGTATGTGGGTTGCAGTGGTGCAACCTACATATATTCTTGTTGTACTATAGGTAGGGTGCGTATATGTGGAAAAAAAAATTGTAGCTCTGGTATTTGCAAAAAGGGACTTCAAGTCTGCATAGGGAAATGGAAAAAGGCCTTATGTGCAAGTTTGCATAGGGTGAGGAAAATCTTGCTATAACAATAGCTCACTGCACTAAGTTTTTGACAGACATGCTCATCAGAATTCGTAATAGTTAGACTGGCTTGATATAATTCATGCATATGATATTGATGAGATCATAGGTTTATCAAATGAAGGACTAGATGCTATGGAAACCAACTACTTGAAAACATGGAGGTTTCCTCAACATTTTTCCTACAAGGAGATTCCATAGGCTTATCTAATGGATAAACCCATGGACTCTCCCTTAGAGGATAAACTACCTGGTTTGTTGATCTTTCCAACTACTTGATAATGAGGAGGTTTCATCAACATTTTTCTGCATAGAAAGATGCAAGATTGTTAGAAAAAGTACAGCATACACTTGGATTGCAGGATATCTGTTTAATCTTGGTCCAGACCAGATCCTAAGAATATGTATAAGAGAAGATGAGGTGAATGACATCCTCCATGCCTACCATGATTAACCATGTGGAGAACACTATGCAATAGAGAGGATATCCTACAAAACATGATAGTAACTATTGGCCTACCTTACATAGGGATGCTCAACAGTATACCTCTCACTTTAATGAGTGTCAAAGGATGGGAAAACCCACAAAAAGGAATGAAATTCCCTTATGGCCCCAAATCTCAAACCCTTTTATAAGTGGGGCTTGGATTTTGTGGGGATTATTGACCCACCTTCGAGACAAAAGAAGTACATCCTAGTATGCATAGATTACCTAGCCAAGTGGGCCAAGGTGAAATAAATGAAGGTGGCTATAGAAAAAAAATGGTTGAATTCCTACAAGAAAACATATTTTCAAGATTTGGATTCCCTGGGGAGATAGTCACATATATGTGGGCTCAATTCACCTCTAAGCTCATAGAAAAAATCATGCAATAACATCGCATTCACCACATGAAGTCCACTCATTATCACCCATAGGCCAATGGACAAACATAAGTGACTAATAGGGATTTGGAGAACATCGTCACCAAGACAGTCAATATGCATAAAAAGGATTGGGAAAATAAGTCTATAGAGGAAGTATGGGCATACAATACCACATGGAAGAATACCACGAGGTTTACCCCCTATGAGCTACTCTATGGCAAGAAGGCCATATTTCCCATTGAGTTTGAACTTTCCAATTTGATAACAACATCTGAACTAAATATGGACCTCTCATCAACAAAAAAATGAAAGGTTGTAGCAACTAAATTCCTTAGATGAATATAGGATGCAAGCACTCTTCCACACTGAGGTCGTTCAACTACAAAGAGAAATCTAGCATGATAAGAGCATTAATCCTAGAAAATTCAAAGAAGGATATTGGGCCCTCTTAATTGACTCCAGGTTCAAGGACTTCAAAGAGAAGTTGATGACATGATGGATAGGACCATAAATCATTGAAAAATATAATGACAATGGCTCAGTCCAAATCAGGACCATGGATGAAGAAAGGATTCCACTATTGGTGAATGGATTTAGAATTAAAAGGTACAAGAAGTCTCTGAAAAAGGAAGAGCTTACAAACACACTGCAAACACAAAATTTGGATGTGATTGAAAGAAAATATGCTCTCAATCCATCCAAACACTAAGAAAAGAAAAAAGAAGAAAGAATACAATACTTGGATGAAAACCTCATTGAGGCATCTTGGACAAAACTCTAGTTGAAAACCTCTATGGAGGCATCTTTAGACTTATCAAAATAGAAATTACTTCATCATGAAAACCCTTGAAGAAATGATGAGGAAAGGAAATGGTGAATATAATTATAGGTATCCAAGGCAATGAATATCGACCAACACCTCCAAGCACTTGCACAAAGAAAAAGGAAAAGCTCATCCAAGCAAAACAAAGAAATAAAGTATGATGCAAGTCATTTTTTCTTCTTCTTCACAAGCATGGAATACTTCTTCAACATACATCAACAAGTTCAACTCTACAATATTGAAAAACAACACTACAACATACAACACAAGGAAAATATCATACCATTGCTTCACATTCTATATCATACCACCTATTCACATTTCCCTCAACTCCATAATTTCACATTTTCATTTATATCACTTTACATTACCCCACATCCACTTCATAACACTTTATCCATCCTCCAACAACCTTAAAAAATTATTTAGGAGCAACACACTATCCAATGCAACATTTTATAAGAAAACCTACAACCAACATGTTTTCTACAAGAATCTACAAAAAAATATATAGAAAGCATTTTTTAAAAGGAAAATGATTTTTCTTTTGCACAACAAGCATCACCATGATCATGGCAATATGAAAAACAAAAAATAAAAATCCCCTATCATCTATAGGATCATCTTTTCATCTACAAGACACTCTTCTCATTTACAGGATCCCCTGCAACTGCACAAGTGACCAACATAAAACATAAAAATAACAACCAGCATCAACAAGGCGACTATAAACTACATAAACAAATACAAATCAAAGCATACGAAACCTAAGGTACTCTCACATCCATTCTCACGTTAATTGTTTTATAATATGCAAAGTAATACATAATATATGTTTTGCATGGTCAACCAAAATTCCACATACAAAATGACAATACTGAGGTGGGCCTCGGTCTTCACATAGGGGGAGGTGGAATTTCATGACATAAGGATGTGAGATGACTACTAGGAATGGCACATGACATAAGGGTGCGAGATGATTACTAGGACTGGAGGAAAGCTAGCATAAGACAAACAACCATTAACTTGCAATGATAACATGAATGTCACGTCGCTTGGGGCACTCAAAATATAAACTCAAGGTAAAGAGTTGGCACCCCTGACAATCACACTTCATTACTTGACCCATAAACTCAACAAGCCATCTCTCCAAGCTCAGATGCTCTCCTCAACCTACAACAAGATGTCTCAAAACATACATAGAAAAATCTATCTCTTCACTCACAACAAAGGTTAGTAGGGGTTTTTAAAAAAAACAACAGTTAGAGAATTTCCAAGCATGAAATCAAGGGTCGGCCTTCCTAAAATTCAAAAACCATAAGAAAAATCAGGCCTACAGGAAAGGTTGGCGGAAACCCTTAGCCTGTTTTGTTTGAAAAAATTACTCTCTCAAATTGTCTTCAAGATTGTTTGCACAAACTATGTATTCCTTGGTCTCTTCAAAAACTTCTTTTACAACCCTTCATGTGCATTGTAGAGCCACTGTAAGCTTGCATATATTTTGGATTTATTCCCCACATAATGCCATAAGCCTGCATATGTTTTGTTCTCTTTAATTTAGTGTCCACAAGCATATATGATTTAGGGGATAAATTTCGCCAATGGGCTAATTTTCCATGGTATTTCCCAAAAAACGATTTGCCAATTTTTATTTTTTCTAAAAACGATTCGCCCAAATTCCATTGAATAAAATTATTTTACCTTAAAAATCACCAAAATTTTATAGAAACTATATAAAATACTTAGAAATTTGAATACTTTTACAAAACTATCACCAAACATTTTACATTTTGCATATTAAAGACTAGTAAGATTATCCCATGTTTCTACATTTTAATATAAATTTTCATCATTTAAATTATCCCTGTCCACAAGCCTACATATACACTCAAAGTATCATTAAACTGTTTTTGTTGCCTGCACATGCCCTACTTAAAATATAATCTTCCATATACCTTGCTCAGGCTATGATAAAAAGTGGCTCTCACAAAAATTCCCATATGTTTTTGTCGGGTCAACTTTAAAATTATCGCCACTTGGTATTATAATCCTAAAACCCTTTGCACAATTGTAAGCTTGCATAATTCTGCTTCTACATAATGTTATCATCCTAATATGCCTAACCTGCTATCTTGTATTAAAATACTACATATTGTCTTAATTTTCCTACAGATTATCACAACCATGTAGGTGCCTCGTTTAGGTGATTTTAAACATCTTCTCCCAGAGAGAAAATTCTCCACAGATCCATTTCAAATCCTGCATTTTTGCTTCCTGCAAGGAACTAAGTAAGGTCCTCATAATAATTCACTTTTCTCTTGGCTAGTTTGTTGCATCCTAGACCCCTGGTGAAGAATGTTTATAGCCTTTCATGGGCAAGTTTGCGGATTATTTTATCCTTTTATAGTAAGAAACCCTAACCACATTACTATTCAAATCATTGGGGACAATATGGAATAACAATGAATTTCATACATCCATGATTGTAACTTATAGAGGGCATCTCAGCTCTTTGACTACCTCAACACGCCTATAGCATGGCTCACATAGTTGTCTTGTTTTCTAAAATTTCAGAAGGTAAAAATGGGAGTCGTGTTTACCCATTGAACTCTCCAAAATCTACGAGAACCTTGAAGTAGTAGAGATATTTCAGAGGAGTGACTTGTTGGGCTACTTTGACAAGTTAAGTGGATATGATGATGAGATCGCTCTAGAGTTTGCACTGAATTTTCATAATATCAAAGGACAAGAATATGTGACTCAAGTCAAGGGTTTGTTGATGAGTATTTTATAAGTAGAGTCTCAATATTGCCTATGGGTCTTCCATGGGATAAGGAAGAGACACAAGAAGCCACCAATGCTAATAAATTCTTCTTTTTAAAACTTGAAAATCCACTGGAATACAAGAATGGCATTAAGAGGGAAATTTGATCCAGGGGGCTCCCCAGGCTCAGAAAATGCTCAAAAATCAAAGTTCTCATAATTGGATGAAACCAATTCCATTGCGACCGGCTCGTCACACTGATTACGACAACATATTTACTTTCTCAAACGGACGTTGTATGCGAGAGTTATCGTACTCTAACAGTTTTCTCAAACAGCTAAAAAAGTCAAAGCACTGGCAAAAAGTCAATGCTGACGTCAGCATGACATCACCAACAACACCTCATGATGCAAACTTGGACCAATGGCAATGTGACAAGTGGCAGCAGTTGACTGGGCAAATGTAGATGGCAGATTCAATTAAAATTGGACACATGGCAATTTTTAGTCAAATGTGGTGGTGCCACGTGGGCCAAGCATGGGCAGCCACGTGGCACCCAGTCAGTAGTTGTGGCAAGTTTCAAAATTCTTTAAGTCCATGGGTTTTGAACCCGTGACCAACAAACCAAGCAAAGAGCTTTAAGGAGAGCCCTAATCACCAAAGCGCTAGACGTATAAATCATTAAATGTAACAAGTTTAATTTTATTTAAATTGTAATGTAATGCTAAGTGGGCCCATAGTTATATGATGTATGCAATGAAACCAGCGTCTATCTCCTTCCAAAGCACGCGGAGTATATTCTTTTAAACAGAGGTCCCATGGAACGCGCCCAAAGACCAAGGGCTGGAGCTTATCCAAGGCTAGCGCTTGGCCATATGGTCACCATATGGACGAACTAAAGAGGCGCGCGCATAGCCCAAAGGGGCTACTCTGTGTATTTTTAATTAAAAATGGTTTTTAAACTATACAGAATGGATTTTTGCCTGATTTTATGCCCAGAAATTGGTTTTTTGAGGATTTTGAGGCCATTTGAAGGGGGATTTGATCCCAGAAAGAGGCCAGATCTTGAGGAAAGTTCGGATTCCTCGTATGAGCCTTGAAAAGTATAAGAACCAGGCTTTTTGAATCTTGTAGGGGACTTTTTGATGCAGGGTTTTGAAGGAGCAGTTTGTAAATTTTGGCCTTTTCTCATGTTTTGAGAGGCGTTTTTCTCATGTTGTTGAGAGGATTTTGATGGTGCATGCATGAATCTGAGCAAGGAGGTTTTTCACAACAGACATGAAGCATGTAATGTAACATCAAAGAGAATTGTAAGAGAACTTTGAGCATTTTAAAGAGCAATAAAGAGGTCCTCCACTTGGCAGTGGGCCCAGAGACGTAGCCAACGATTGGTGAACTCCGTTATCAACCTCTTGTCTCTATTTCTCTTTCTATTTTTCTATTCTATTCTCTTCATTTGCAGCATGGATATTAATGTCTGATCTCTTCATTCATTAATAAGTATCAAGTAAAAGTCACATTTGATATTCCGCAAACAAGATAATAAGTTTATGTATTTCACATTCTTAACGATCCGATGCAAAAAGTACGGTAAGCTAACTTGCAAATTTATCAGTAATACCTTAATTTTTGGATCAAAATTATTCCCCAACCTTGGCTTGAGGTGGCCTACCACATCATCCAGTACATGTGTTGTGAAGGAAGGATGAGTGTGGGCTATTCATACCATTTTATATGTATTCATCATTTGAGGAACCTCTCCCTCCAACAACTAGAGGAGAGCCTCAACATACCCTATTTCTTTCTACAGTCCTTGAAATAAATGAGCACCAAGGTAAAGGGAGGAAAGAAGGATACGCACATAATGGTCTTATCAAGTTAATAGTTTTGAGATATTTCAGAGGAGTGATTTGTTGGGATACTTTGACAAGTTAAGGGGATATGATGATGAGATCACACTAGAGTTTGCACTGAAATTTCATAATATAAAAGGACAAGAATATGTGACTACAGTTAAGGGGTTGGAAATATTTGTTGATGAGGATTCTATAAGTAGAGTCTCAATATTGCCTATGGGTCTTCCATGGGACAAGGAAGAGATACAAGAAGCCACCAATGCTAAGAAACTCTTCTTCCTTAAACATGAAAATCCACTAGAATACAAGAATGGAATTAAGATGGAAATTATTCCTCAACCTTGGCTTGAGGTGGCCTACCACATCATCCAGTAAATCTGTTGTGAAGGAAGGATTAGTGGGATCTATGCATACCATTTTAGATGTCTTCATCATTTGAGGAACCTCTCCCACCAACAACCAGAGGAGAGCCTCAAGATACCCTATTTCTTGCTACAATCCTTGAAATAAATGAGCACCAAGGTAAAGGGAGGAAAGAAGGACACACTAGCACAACATGGTCTTATCAAGTTAATAGTTTAGAGATATTTCAGAGGAGTGACTTGTTGGGCTACTTTGACAAGTTAAGGGGATATGATGATGAGATCACTCTGGAGTTTGCACTGAATTTTCATAATATCAAAGGACAAGAATATGTGACTGCAGTCAAGGGGTTGGAAATATTTGTTGATGAAGATTCTATAAGTAGAGTCTCAATATTTCCTATGGGTCAAGGGGTTGGAAATATTTTTTGATGAAGATTCTATAAGTAGAGTCTCAATATTTCCTATGGGTCTTCCATGGGACAAGGAAGAGATACAAGAAGCCAGCAATGCTAAGAAACTCTTCTTCCTAAAACATGAAAATCCACTGGAATACAAGAATGGCATTAAGAGGGAAATTATTCCCCAACCTTGGCTTGAGGTGGCCTACCACATCATCCAGTACATATGTTTTGAAGGAAGTATGAGTGTGGTCTATGCATACCATTTTATATGTCCTCATCATTTGAGGAACCTCTCCCACCAACAACCAAAGGAGAGCCTCAACATACCCTATTTCTTGCTACAATCCTTGAAATAAATGAGCACCAAGGTAAAGGGAGGAAAGAAGGACACACTAGCACATCATGGTCTTATCAAGTTAATAGTTTAGGAGGCCTTGGGAAAATAGAAATATAAAGTCCCTTCGGAAGATTTTGTAGACATGGAAAAATGGGCCTTCTTGGAGGCACAAGAATCCATGAGGGAACAAATCCCTGAAGAATAAGAAGGGGAAGAGGTAAGGAAGACAAAGAAGGCTAGCAGGATAGGATCCTCCAATAAAAAGAGAAAGAAGAAGGTAAAGATGGAGGTTTTAGATAAAGAGGTGACTGACACCTTAAGAAATCTAAAGACACCACCAACAAGCCCCCTAAAGTTAAAAGACAAAGATTCCACTCAATAGAGGAGAAGGAAATTATCTTATAGGAAGAACAATGCCACAAAAAAAACACTCTTAAAATGGTAACACATCCATCTACTCCAATCAAAATTGATGACTCCTCTAGTCCTACAAAGGATCCACATGGGGAAGGGAAAACACCACAAGAAAAGGAGAAATCACCACAGAAGGAGAAGTCACCACAAACAAAGTGAACATCAAGAGAAAGGACGCCCACAGGAACCCTTCTACATTTTAATTTG
This sequence comes from Picea engelmannii, assembly GCA_009831015.1. Lineage (NCBI taxonomy): Eukaryota > Viridiplantae > Streptophyta > Pinopsida > Pinales > Pinaceae > Picea > Picea engelmannii. The sequence goes on from ML810068.1 coordinate 60,765, forward strand.
TTGGAATTAGAGAAGGTCAAGGCAGAAACCCTCCTATGGAAAAGGATGGCAAAAGGTAGTAAGGGAAAACAAAAACAAGGTAATGTAGAGGATTTGGAGCAACACGTCTAGCACCTACAGGAAAAATTGCAAATCATGAAGGTGCAAGAAACACAACACAACAATAAATTATTATCGAAAAGCAAAACATTGAGGAAAGAGCTAGAAGAATTCAAAAGGGAGTTGAATGATAAGAATGATATGATTGAAGTCATGGGGGCATCGTTGGAAAGAATGGCTCAATTCTCTTAGGAAATAATGAATTGTAGACAACCAGCCCGAGTATGCACATTGTCTTAAAGGAACAATGGTACAAATTCCAGATAACAAATTTAGCACAACAAGCTAATCCCATCAATGAGACTCCTAAATCCTTTGTGGAAGTATACCAAGATTGCAACATAGAAGAGAAAGATAGGTTGTGTGAGTTCTATTTACATAACCTTGTTTTCTTTCACCCCTATAAATGGATTCCCAATCTGTATGTAGGAGATGTGAAAATAATGGATTTTTCATCTTGGTTAAGACATGAGGAGCTCAAGGAAGCTGAGATAAAAAAATTTATAAGGAATAAGAGCTCCATAGCCCCCTCTAGATCAGGGTTAAAGTTCCTAAACCTAAGGATGTCTTGGCCATCCATGACACTCTTTCTTCAGACAAAGATGTGGCCCCAATTTGGGAGGAAGAAAAAGTAGAGGCTATGACACACCTTGAAGATACTTTGAGGATTATGGGAGAAGAAGCAACATGGGATTGCAATAGGAGGTGGCAGTACTTACTTAATGATCTCCAAATGAGGGAACCACATTCTCCGACTGCTCCACAACTTGCATTCTTTAAAATCTCTTGGTATAAAGAAACAACGAGGAGGCTAAAAGTAAAGTGGATTGGATTAAAGGTTAATCCCTCTCTCCTCCTACAACCTTCACCACCAACTAATTTAAACAAGGACAAGGAAAAAAAAGAGTAGGTATAGGTTGAAAGGACTAAGGGATACTATGAGAAAGGAGTTATCACCAATTATATAGCATGGGATATCAAACAGAGGTGTAAAGAGCAACAACATCAATAGTATAAAGGGGACATCTCATCC
>ML810068.1:61946-90592 GCA_009831015.1 Picea engelmannii
ATGGTTGGAGGCACTTGTTAGTAGTATTGTTGACACATGGTTTATGGATGATGTAGCATACTTGTATTGGGATATTATTAGAAGCACATATTGATCTTGGTGATGATTATGAGTTGTTGTGTTATGATTGGTTGATGCACATATTTGAGAGTTGTCTTGGTGATTGATCTTGGTGAGTAGATTTTATTTGGTTGATAAGATTGATGATACATGTTGTTGTGATAGGTTGTTTGGACAGGTTGTTGTGACATGTTATTTGTATAGGTTTGGTGCATGGTTGATGCATGTGTTCATGGTACACGTTGAGGTATAGGTCGGTTCATGGTTGATGCACTTATTTATGGTACAAGTTGATTACAGGTTGTTTGGTACAGGTTGGTGCATGGTTGATTCACTTGTTTATGGTACAGGTTTATTACAGGTTGAGGTACAGGTTAATGCATGGTTGATGCATGGTTCAGGTTATTGGTACAGGTTGTTTGGTGCAAGTTGATTGGTACAGGTTTACAATAGTATATCTCATAGTGATAGTGTGGCAGTGGTTCCATCATTCTACTTATACGTCAGGGAAGTTGGAAGGGTCAATGATAGGTGGTTGTAGCCACCTTCCAGTTGTAGTCAGATAACATAGGGGGTTGTATCCTCCTTCTAGTTGTAGCTAGAGAATTGGGGAGTTGGAGCTTCCCTCAGGTTGTACCCTGAGAAACTAGGGGGTTGGAGCCTCCTTCCAGTTGCAGATGGAAAACAAAGAAAGTTGGTGCTTCCAATGAATGCAATTCTTAAAGACATATAAGAAAAAACATTATGTGTTTTTCTCCCGCTTTGGGTTTCCACGTAAAAACACTGGTGTACTATGTATGTGTATGATTTCTCATTTGTTCATTGTTTATTTACTCTGCAAATATTGGATGATAATGCTACATTGATATAACACTTTCATATTGTGGTTAAAAAGGATTGAATTGCTCTATTATTGATTCAACCCCCCCCCTCAGTAATCCAACAATTTTCTCAGTCATTTTGATTCACCATTATCATAGTTTTTTAGTGTGGTATCAGAGCACATTTTTTGGCAACAACGAAAGTGGTAGGTTCAAGGTTTAAAGAAGTGTGGAACACATAAAATTTATCCAATAATATTTTTCATCCATGGGTGGATATTCTCGATGACTTGCAAGGGAAAATCATGTACATATAGTCTATGGATAACAATTTTATAAATGGAGACCTATTTCTATACCTACAACCATCAATTTACATGGATCAAGATTTGTTCCCAAATGGGAACATTGATAATGTTTGGAAATATAATTTTGGGCCACTATAGGGTTATACACTCACAACATTGTTAGATCTCCTATCATTTTGCATCATTAGTGAGGTAGTTGTTACGAGGAAAATCTCTCTATGGCTAGGGGTAAACCACAAAAGAAGGAAATGACTGTAGAAATGAACTCTAATATTGAGTATGTTATATAGACAAATATGCTAGCAATACAAGATAAAAGGCCTACCTCATCTAGACGTTCGATGAAGTCCACCATTGAGCACTTGAGTCAAAGCAATACACCTGCAACTAGTCTTCAACAACCAAGAAACGCAAGAATATGGTGATAATATATAATGTTAGCACATTCAATAACATAATCTATCAACATTCATAACAAATATGCCCATGGAATAACAATTCAAATATTTTCAAGATATTAATTGGACAAGAAAAGAGTATTTATATTAAAATGTAATCAACAGAAGTGAATGAATTACAAACTTCTGTGTCGGCACGGTTTGGAACCGAGAAACTAAGTTCCTTCCAGCTGGGCCTCCACCACTTCAATCCTCCACCAAAGGCAAGCTCATATAAGAGAGACAATGAGGTTCTCAATCAAGTAGGGAAGAGATTGGTGGCTAAATAATGTGTTCAGACTTAAAGGACAAAGGGATGCAGACTCAATATGAAGTGAATAATTTCTCCAGAGTAACTTTTCTCTCAAAGTTAAATTCTTGTCTCTTCTTTTCCATAACTCGGATTTGGCCCATTTGTAGCCTTCAAGTGGAAATGAAGGGTCGAGTTGGAATATTTCTAGTATATGGAAGGTCAAGGATCATGGATCTCGTGACATGACATGGAAACCCGACACCATTTTCTAATTTTGGGCACAAATCTCGATGTACGTGGGATGTTGTGGTGAAACCTCCGTATACATATGTTGTACTATAGGTAGGGTGAAATATGTGGAAAAATAATGTTTTTGACTCTGGGATTTGAAAAAAGGGACTTCAAGTCTGCATAGGGAAATGGAAAAAGGCCTTATGTGCAAGTTTGCATAGGGTGAGGAAAAATTTTCTATAACAGATGCCCCCTAATGTGTGAGGTTAGAGGAGTATCTGTGATGGCCGAAATACATTATAATATGAAAAATTGGAGTAATGGGGTGATCCAAGTGGATATCGGTGGCCACCCACCTTTTCCAACTGGCTCAAAACAGTTTTCTGGCATTTTTGGTAATTTACTCTTTTAGCCGTTTTCACTTATGGAGCCGCTTTGAGGCCCTAAACGATGTTTTTTGGGAAAACATGTTTTCAATATGGAAGTTTCTTATATATTTCCCCTAAAATGAATCTTCTCGACGATACCTTTCCAACAGGCTATCATGAGCCTAAAACGGAGATCATATGAAAAAATTGCGACCCCGAGAAGTTGATGTACTAACTTACCCAAACGGGGCCCACGTGACTTTTGGCGCTTCATCTCCTAAGGTTAGGTTTTTGGATGTCTATGGTTTTTGGCATTCCTGTTTATTGTAAAAAGGCCTTCAGAGCCTCATTTTAATCATCTTCTTGCGAATGTGAGTAGTCGTCACATCTCTTCTCAGAGATAAGCTGGCACCATTCTAGCGAGTCTTTCACTATGTATTTTTACAGTCTCTGTACATTTATTTCATTAATAGAAATCATGTATCACAATATATCTGTTTTTATGGTTTCATCTCTAATACATTTATGTTATATTATTGAATATCTGCGATATCTCTCTACATTTCTTTATTATATCTCTACTCTCATTTCGTGCCGAAAATAATCCGGATCATGGGGACTCAGCTGGAAGAACTAGTTGCTCATATAATCTGTATTGACTTTGCATACATGGTTGCCAATTTGAATTACACTACAGATCCATGTGAAAATATACCAAATGACTATCCATGGCCATGAATAGGAAATACAAAGGTGGTTAAATGACAAAGGTTGTCATAGTCACGAACAAGGCCCAGTAAAACCAATCACAAAATCAATATGAAGATATCTGTATAAAATGGAGTACAATCTGATCTCCCATGATCACTGAATTCACATAGGTACTAGTCCAATGAAAGGTAGCAACAGCTCAGGAAAGTTGCAACTGTAAATTGATGTCTTCAAGTCTTCTACACAATCCTTCAAAGGTGCAAGTCTACATCGTTTGATCAAAGGAGTTGAGGTTGAACACAATGAGACTTCGTTTGATTACCGGTCATTGAGGTATACCATTAACAAACACGAGACATCCTACCAATAATGAAAGTAGGTATCAAGGCACCAAGTACATTCTTATAAGTGTGAATAAAGGAGTCAGGGTTGAACACTTGAATAATCCATCGATCAGGAGACATTAATGCATTCCCAACTGTCGATGGTGAGAGAACCTGCCACTAATGACTACAAGCCTCTAGGTACTCATAGGACTCTAGGTATCCTCTCCAGAATAGATGAGTTGAAGTTGATGGAAGGAGACTCGTTGAAAGGAGAGAATTAAAGCATCTCTCATCATTCAGCATGAGGTACAAAGCAGGAGCTTGATTATTTGGAGGAAATTAGATGAAGAACATGTTCATGAACCAACGACCTTGTGCATCTTTCGCGTGTGCCAAATGCAAGCAGTACACGAAAAATACCCTTTGAATGGCAGCCAATAAGGAAAATTGTTGACAAAGGCGAGGAAACCACCAATAAGTCTAATGGCATCCAAGACACTACATGAATCTCAATGTGTGAATAGATGTCTTGTCATCAAACACAAGGGAAACCACCCAGTTAGCAACCAATGATGAAATGTTGATTGTTGGGTTCAAGGTTATCCACCAATGAGGAAAGTAGGACCAAGGTGTGCAATAGGACTACAGTTTCATGTGATTCTGAGACAGAATGAGGGTATGGATGACATGCAAAGTCAAGAGTTCTAAGGAATGGATGACACAGGTTGATAAACATCCTTTGAACAAGAGCATGAGACATATGGAAGACTCTAGCAGCATAGACTTCAATGATGAAACTTTGAGATGTAGGAGGAATCAATCAAAATCTCCATAGAGACTGGAAGAGTAACCAGTCGGAGGAGTAAACTCTATGCAACGAGCTTAGCTTCCTAAGGTCATGCTAAAACCAAAATTATGATGACAAGTGGACTAAAACATTGTGTTCTCTATTCAAAGGCGACACGACTGCTGCCAATATAAGATAATACTCCCTTCCCACCCGTCCTTTTTTTTTTTCATAGTCAAATGAATGTTATGATACAAAGGAGGAAACGAGTGACGCCAGTAAGAAAAACTAGTTCCAACAATGGAACATACCTATGCTCAATGAAAGGAGGTGCATGCGGGAGATGGACACTCGGAGGAATGTTTCCTCCTGGGTATAGGGTGTCAAGTTGGAAATGATATAAACAAGGCTCTACTTGGTTGAGGATGCAAACTGCTGAGGTAAATGGATTAAAACACAAAAGTGAGAACCGGAAATAGGCTCAATATTGCAAGCAAGGGCATGAGATGCAATTACAACTTAATGCCAAAAAATGTCATTTTTTGTAATCTTAGTCTACTTGGTTGGAAAAAGGGATAAACTTGCCCCAAATAGACGTCCTTTCAAATCCAATTTACAAGTGTGAAAGAGACAATTTCACTCAGAAATATTTTTTCTTTTTGAAAACAAGTCGGAAAAGAGCTTAAATCAAACTCATTGGGGGGTTTCTATGCAGCATGTCACGGGGGATGCCAAGGCTCACGTGTAGGACTTCTGTGAAAGGTCATCATTTTATGAATAACTGACACAAGCTTGCGAAAACCCAAAGCTCTTCAAGTCGAGGAGGATAAAGTGTTATAGGAGGTTACCTTCTCCACGATATATCGGATAACGACTCTTACTTGAAAGGGCATAGGAGGAGGAATTAGATACCCCATAGGACCATACCAGTCAAAGGGAACCTCTCCAGGACTTGGAGGGAGAGTACTCGGGGAGAGTAAAAATCTCTCTTGTTTAGAAAGAACAGTACTATAAATGTTAATGACATGGTTGAAGGACGCATCACCCTTCAAAAGAAGAGTTGGATTGACCAGAGATTACATCGGTATGACCACTTTGTCAATAGTTAGTTGAATAGGATGCATGACAACAAGGTCGGGAGACGCATCACCCTAAAAAATGGGAGTGTGGTCAGGTGATGATTGCATCGTCATGACTTCTGTGTCAATCAAGGGAGAAACAAAGTGTTGGGAAACCAAAGATGACTCAGAACTCGAAGGGCCCCTAGGTGAGGACCACGCTTTTGGTATCCCAACAGTAGCAGGACACAAACAAGTAAGGTGATCTCCTTTGCAAATCCTACAAAGGAACTTGGGCTTACATATTACATGTCTAGGATTTTCCATCGTATGAATGCCCCCAACGTCATTCACAATGGTTGGTGACATGCTCTCAGCGTGGTTGGCAAAGGCTGGAGAAGTGATGTTGTTGGAACAGGGGCAGACCCGGGGTTCAACGCTACAACAACACACCAACAAAACCCTAACTACCGACCCTTTCGGTAACACCTGCGAAGCAAATGAAGTCTCACCTGAGGTAGAGGTAGGGGTGGTTGCAGGACTCCAATGTCTGCAACCTTAGCTGGGACACAGATCTGTGATTGTAACACCTTAACAGAGCACTTATTTATTACAGTTCATTATTATTCATCTTTAGTTCACAACACAACTAAACCCTAATAACAGATCATCGCAGTATTCACACAGATCCAATAGATTTAAGCACGAAGCACACACATAGAGATTAGATATAGCATTCATTCACATTATTCAGCACTAAGCTATCATATCATATTCATATATATTTTAACATCACACTAATCTTAGAATCACATAAACAAGAGAACAACCAAAAGCACAAAGCATTCACAACACAGGATATACATGGTTCACCCCCACCCTGGGGCTACGTCCACCAACTCTTCTTCTTTTTATTATCTTTTGTAAAGCATCTTACAGGCACAAAGCATCAGAACACTACTTTACATAGGACAGGAGATTTGTGTGTACTTCGCCAGATCCTCCTTCCCCAAGTAGATCTAGGCACAAATCCTTACACAGTCTATGCACAAAGCACTACAGATGACTTGCACTTATCTCTACAAGTCTTAATCACGTCTTCTTGCACATAGCCAATACAAGCACTCATCCATCTGTCTACTAGGTCTACTTCTTACATCAACTAGCTACTTATTTATACATTAAAAAATAGGCCTAAGCATGGGTAAACCCATGGGCCGACATTCCCATGCCCGTTACATAGCCCAAAAACCCAAAAACCCCTAAAAAGGGGCCGAGATCCCGCGATCTTCGCTTCATCTTGCGCTCCACCTTCGACAGCCTGTCGAAGTCCCAAAACTAGGTCAAACATGACCAAGAATCCTCAAAACTTGGTCAAGGGCCAATAGATGTCATATGACTCATGGCGACTATAGTGATTCCCCCAGCATGACTTGGAGCGGCTAGTTGTTGGTCTTCAACATAACTTGCAGAGCTTGTTGACCAATCTCCAACATGACTAGCAAAGGTTGGTGATGGGATTCCGGTATGACTTGCAATGACTGTATTGGTGGCGGCGGTGGGTTGTGGCATTTGAGACAAAGGTCCTGGGAAAGACTGGTTTTGAGACATTGTAGTCCAGGAAGGGTCTTGGTTTACACCATGTCCCTATCTAGAAAGGTAGTATCCTCTGCATAATTGATATATGGAGGTTTGTACAAGAATCATCACTGAAGCAGATGTCTGCAAAGAGACAAAAATGTGATAAGGATTAGTCGAGTGAGGATATATGTTGCCCCCATGTGAAGGGGTTCCGTGAAGAGGGTAGCTCATACCATAAAATTGATTCCCTCCGTATGAAATACTAGAGGACATATGGAGACCCGCCATGGGAAGAGTGCTCGTAGGAACTGGCATGGCGGATGAAAGATACACGGATGGGGTGTAATAAGTATATTAACCACCCATTTGAATACCGGCTCTTGAAAAAGTGTGGCTAGGATTGGATCTGTAAGAGGGGAGATTCCAACCCCCCACAGTGAGAGTTGGTTGAGGGACATGACTCCTATCAAATGAAGATGCAGACAGTGGAGCCATCATGCCCCCAGATCCAAAACTAGGATTCATATAAGCAGGCAAGGGAGAGGATGGAAAGGGTGAAGGCATGATTGGCATACCAAGAGGAAAATGATTAGAGACCCAAGGCATGGACTGACTGTCATAATTTTGCATACCATTATGAAAAGCGGATGGATTCATCCCCATGAAATGAGTGAACATCATGTGGGGGTAGCGGTAAAGGAGGGAGCCACAGGAAATCAACTATCCATGATAATGACAACTTGAGGCATGGTATAAAATCCCAAGTTCAACTAATAATCAAAGAGCACACCAAAAATAATCAAACGACCAATATGCACACAAACATGATAAAGTGGTTGAAATGGGACTCCCTCTCTAAAGTAGGTATTCCTCGCCCAAGAGGAGCCTAATACTCTTCTGCTAAAGATTGGAGGTATCATAATCAGTTATAAGGGCCCTCGTGGTATTAAAAACCAGTCGGCCAGATCCCCCAGAAGAGGTAATCCTCCATAAAGGTTGTGTGATGTCTGACCCTTATTTGACCCAGGGTACCTGCAGAATAACCCCTACAAGTAACCTATGTGGTACCTAAGTCAAGCAACTAAGAAACCACAATATAACCGATGCACAGGAGAACAATCGTAAGTCAGGTCCATCGTATGGGCAGGGTAACAAAGCTTGAAACCTTGAAAGCATCACCTCTCACAAAGGTAAGGGTACTAGCAAGATCCCCATATATGAATAGATCCCCAGAAATATATATGATGCTAAGAAGGTATCGAGGGATATCCCTTCAACCAACCTCACATGATCTCATGCTTAACTCTGGTGTAAGCGGAGCCTCCTGATATTAACGATTATACAATGGATTTATCCACTCCCTTAGTTAGACACATATGTTGATTTAATAGCCTTGGAGAATTTTACTCACAAAATCCTATTCCAAGGCTCTAAAACCTAAGCTAGTTTGTGCACCCTAAAAAATAAAATCGTTACTAATCAATTTTAAATTATAGTGTTACTTTCAGTGGCCTTGCTTACTCAAAAAGGTGCGGTCGTGAAACTGGTGATGTTGTGACTCAACAAGTAAAATAAATGAATATGAATGCAATGCAAAGTCCTAACTTCAATTTCCAATAAATGATATGCATTTCAAAATGAAATTCTCAATTCAATTCTGCAATTCTAAATAAAATGCAATCTTTCTTTACATGTACTAAGATTAATGATAAAGTCTCAAAAGATCAAATGCCAACAATGCAAAATGCCTAATATTTTTGTATTTTCAATATAAAGGAATGAAAATGCAAGAACTAAACTGCAGCTTGATATAAAAACTCTACTGTGTGTAAACATAGACAAACCAAGTAGGATATCAAGAAGCAAAACACCCAGCCCGAGATGCAAGGACAAACAAATGAAAAGGATGATGAGAAAGGCATCGCCCAAAAATTTAACCAAAGAAAGGTTTCTTGTCATTCCACAGAGACTTAACACTCGTAACAAATACCCAAGATGACTCAGAAATCATCAAAACCTACTCAGCAACCATCAAAACCAACAACCAAGCAACAAAGGGTGATGTACGCGACTTTTCAGGAGAAAAGCACATATATACGCTTCTTGCAGAAGGACAACACGCGTATGTACACGACTGTCGGGGAAAAACCCGCATATATGTGTTAAAACACATTTAGACTAAGGAGAAGGCTAAGAAAATCAGAATCAGAGTGAACAAAGGTTGTCAAGCAATCATACGACAAGAAACTCAATATAAACGAGAGCAATCTAAGGAGAAAAACACTCCAAACCCCGAAAAAGAATATTATGTCCCCAGTATAGTCGTCAATTCTATTACGAGGAAAATATCTCTATGGCTAGGGGTAAACCACAACAGACAAAAATGATTGTAGAAATCAACTCTAATATCAAGTATGTTATATAAACAAATATGCTAGTAAGACAAGATAAAAGGCCTACCTCGTCCAGACGTTCAATGAAGTCCATTGTTGAGCACTTGACTCAAAGAAATACACGTGCAACTAGTCTTCAACAACCAAGAAACACAAGCATATGGTAATAATACATAATGTTATCACATTCAATAGCATAATCCATCAACATTCATAACAAATATGCCCATGGAATAATAATTCAAATATTTGAAAGATATTAATTGGACGAGAAAAGAGTATTTCTATTAAAATGTAATCAACAGAAGTGAATGAATTACAAACTTCTGTGTCGGCACGGTTCGTAACCGAGAAAATAAGTTCCTTCCAGCTGGGCCTCCACCACTTCAATCCACCAAAGGCAAGCTCATATAAGAGAGACAATGAGGTTCTCAATCAAGTAGGGAAGAGCTTGGGGGCTGAACAATGTGTTCATACTTAAAGGACAAAGGGATGCAGACTCAATATGAAGTGAATAATTTCTCCAGAGTAACTTTGCTCTCAAAGTTGAATCCTTCTCTCTTCTTTTCCATAGCTCAGATTTGTCCCATTTGTAGCCTTCAAGTGGAACTAAAGGGTCGATTCAGAACGTTTCCAGTATATAAAAGGTCAAGGATCATGGATCTTGTGACGTGACATGGAAACCTGACACCATTTTTTTAATTTTGGGCATAAATCTCGATGTATGTGGGTTGCAGTGGTGCAACCTACATATATTCTTGTTGTACTATAGGTAGGGTGCGTATATGTGGAAAAAAAAATTGTAGCTCTGGTATTTGCAAAAAGGGACTTCAAGTCTGCATAGGGAAATGGAAAAAGGCCTTATGTGCAAGTTTGCATAGGGTGAGGAAAATCTTGCTATAACAATAGCTCACTGCACTAAGTTTTTGACAGACATGCTCATCAGAATTCGTAATAGTTAGACTGGCTTGATATAATTCATGCATATGATATTGATGAGATCATAGGTTTATCAAATGAAGGACTAGATGCTATGGAAACCAACTACTTGAAAACATGGAGGTTTCCTCAACATTTTTCCTACAAGGAGATTCCATAGGCTTATCTAATGGATAAACCCATGGACTCTCCCTTAGAGGATAAACTACCTGGTTTGTTGATCTTTCCAACTACTTGATAATGAGGAGGTTTCATCAACATTTTTCTGCATAGAAAGATGCAAGATTGTTAGAAAAAGTACAGCATACACTTGGATTGCAGGATATCTGTTTAATCTTGGTCCAGACCAGATCCTAAGAATATGTATAAGAGAAGATGAGGTGAATGACATCCTCCATGCCTACCATGATTAACCATGTGGAGAACACTATGCAATAGAGAGGATATCCTACAAAACATGATAGTAACTATTGGCCTACCTTACATAGGGATGCTCAACAGTATACCTCTCACTTTAATGAGTGTCAAAGGATGGGAAAACCCACAAAAAGGAATGAAATTCCCTTATGGCCCCAAATCTCAAACCCTTTTATAAGTGGGGCTTGGATTTTGTGGGGATTATTGACCCACCTTCGAGACAAAAGAAGTACATCCTAGTATGCATAGATTACCTAGCCAAGTGGGCCAAGGTGAAATAAATGAAGGTGGCTATAGAAAAAAAATGGTTGAATTCCTACAAGAAAACATATTTTCAAGATTTGGATTCCCTGGGGAGATAGTCACATATATGTGGGCTCAATTCACCTCTAAGCTCATAGAAAAAATCATGCAATAACATCGCATTCACCACATGAAGTCCACTCATTATCACCCATAGGCCAATGGACAAACATAAGTGACTAATAGGGATTTGGAGAACATCGTCACCAAGACAGTCAATATGCATAAAAAGGATTGGGAAAATAAGTCTATAGAGGAAGTATGGGCATACAATACCACATGGAAGAATACCACGAGGTTTACCCCCTATGAGCTACTCTATGGCAAGAAGGCCATATTTCCCATTGAGTTTGAACTTTCCAATTTGATAACAACATCTGAACTAAATATGGACCTCTCATCAACAAAAAAATGAAAGGTTGTAGCAACTAAATTCCTTAGATGAATATAGGATGCAAGCACTCTTCCACACTGAGGTCGTTCAACTACAAAGAGAAATCTAGCATGATAAGAGCATTAATCCTAGAAAATTCAAAGAAGGATATTGGGCCCTCTTAATTGACTCCAGGTTCAAGGACTTCAAAGAGAAGTTGATGACATGATGGATAGGACCATAAATCATTGAAAAATATAATGACAATGGCTCAGTCCAAATCAGGACCATGGATGAAGAAAGGATTCCACTATTGGTGAATGGATTTAGAATTAAAAGGTACAAGAAGTCTCTGAAAAAGGAAGAGCTTACAAACACACTGCAAACACAAAATTTGGATGTGATTGAAAGAAAATATGCTCTCAATCCATCCAAACACTAAGAAAAGAAAAAAGAAGAAAGAATACAATACTTGGATGAAAACCTCATTGAGGCATCTTGGACAAAACTCTAGTTGAAAACCTCTATGGAGGCATCTTTAGACTTATCAAAATAGAAATTACTTCATCATGAAAACCCTTGAAGAAATGATGAGGAAAGGAAATGGTGAATATAATTATAGGTATCCAAGGCAATGAATATCGACCAACACCTCCAAGCACTTGCACAAAGAAAAAGGAAAAGCTCATCCAAGCAAAACAAAGAAATAAAGTATGATGCAAGTCATTTTTTCTTCTTCTTCACAAGCATGGAATACTTCTTCAACATACATCAACAAGTTCAACTCTACAATATTGAAAAACAACACTACAACATACAACACAAGGAAAATATCATACCATTGCTTCACATTCTATATCATACCACCTATTCACATTTCCCTCAACTCCATAATTTCACATTTTCATTTATATCACTTTACATTACCCCACATCCACTTCATAACACTTTATCCATCCTCCAACAACCTTAAAAAATTATTTAGGAGCAACACACTATCCAATGCAACATTTTATAAGAAAACCTACAACCAACATGTTTTCTACAAGAATCTACAAAAAAATATATAGAAAGCATTTTTTAAAAGGAAAATGATTTTTCTTTTGCACAACAAGCATCACCATGATCATGGCAATATGAAAAACAAAAAATAAAAATCCCCTATCATCTATAGGATCATCTTTTCATCTACAAGACACTCTTCTCATTTACAGGATCCCCTGCAACTGCACAAGTGACCAACATAAAACATAAAAATAACAACCAGCATCAACAAGGCGACTATAAACTACATAAACAAATACAAATCAAAGCATACGAAACCTAAGGTACTCTCACATCCATTCTCACGTTAATTGTTTTATAATATGCAAAGTAATACATAATATATGTTTTGCATGGTCAACCAAAATTCCACATACAAAATGACAATACTGAGGTGGGCCTCGGTCTTCACATAGGGGGAGGTGGAATTTCATGACATAAGGATGTGAGATGACTACTAGGAATGGCACATGACATAAGGGTGCGAGATGATTACTAGGACTGGAGGAAAGCTAGCATAAGACAAACAACCATTAACTTGCAATGATAACATGAATGTCACGTCGCTTGGGGCACTCAAAATATAAACTCAAGGTAAAGAGTTGGCACCCCTGACAATCACACTTCATTACTTGACCCATAAACTCAACAAGCCATCTCTCCAAGCTCAGATGCTCTCCTCAACCTACAACAAGATGTCTCAAAACATACATAGAAAAATCTATCTCTTCACTCACAACAAAGGTTAGTAGGGGTTTTTAAAAAAAACAACAGTTAGAGAATTTCCAAGCATGAAATCAAGGGTCGGCCTTCCTAAAATTCAAAAACCATAAGAAAAATCAGGCCTACAGGAAAGGTTGGCGGAAACCCTTAGCCTGTTTTGTTTGAAAAAATTACTCTCTCAAATTGTCTTCAAGATTGTTTGCACAAACTATGTATTCCTTGGTCTCTTCAAAAACTTCTTTTACAACCCTTCATGTGCATTGTAGAGCCACTGTAAGCTTGCATATATTTTGGATTTATTCCCCACATAATGCCATAAGCCTGCATATGTTTTGTTCTCTTTAATTTAGTGTCCACAAGCATATATGATTTAGGGGATAAATTTCGCCAATGGGCTAATTTTCCATGGTATTTCCCAAAAAACGATTTGCCAATTTTTATTTTTTCTAAAAACGATTCGCCCAAATTCCATTGAATAAAATTATTTTACCTTAAAAATCACCAAAATTTTATAGAAACTATATAAAATACTTAGAAATTTGAATACTTTTACAAAACTATCACCAAACATTTTACATTTTGCATATTAAAGACTAGTAAGATTATCCCATGTTTCTACATTTTAATATAAATTTTCATCATTTAAATTATCCCTGTCCACAAGCCTACATATACACTCAAAGTATCATTAAACTGTTTTTGTTGCCTGCACATGCCCTACTTAAAATATAATCTTCCATATACCTTGCTCAGGCTATGATAAAAAGTGGCTCTCACAAAAATTCCCATATGTTTTTGTCGGGTCAACTTTAAAATTATCGCCACTTGGTATTATAATCCTAAAACCCTTTGCACAATTGTAAGCTTGCATAATTCTGCTTCTACATAATGTTATCATCCTAATATGCCTAACCTGCTATCTTGTATTAAAATACTACATATTGTCTTAATTTTCCTACAGATTATCACAACCATGTAGGTGCCTCGTTTAGGTGATTTTAAACATCTTCTCCCAGAGAGAAAATTCTCCACAGATCCATTTCAAATCCTGCATTTTTGCTTCCTGCAAGGAACTAAGTAAGGTCCTCATAATAATTCACTTTTCTCTTGGCTAGTTTGTTGCATCCTAGACCCCTGGTGAAGAATGTTTATAGCCTTTCATGGGCAAGTTTGCGGATTATTTTATCCTTTTATAGTAAGAAACCCTAACCACATTACTATTCAAATCATTGGGGACAATATGGAATAACAATGAATTTCATACATCCATGATTGTAACTTATAGAGGGCATCTCAGCTCTTTGACTACCTCAACACGCCTATAGCATGGCTCACATAGTTGTCTTGTTTTCTAAAATTTCAGAAGGTAAAAATGGGAGTCGTGTTTACCCATTGAACTCTCCAAAATCTACGAGAACCTTGAAGTAGTAGAGATATTTCAGAGGAGTGACTTGTTGGGCTACTTTGACAAGTTAAGTGGATATGATGATGAGATCGCTCTAGAGTTTGCACTGAATTTTCATAATATCAAAGGACAAGAATATGTGACTCAAGTCAAGGGTTTGTTGATGAGTATTTTATAAGTAGAGTCTCAATATTGCCTATGGGTCTTCCATGGGATAAGGAAGAGACACAAGAAGCCACCAATGCTAATAAATTCTTCTTTTTAAAACTTGAAAATCCACTGGAATACAAGAATGGCATTAAGAGGGAAATTTGATCCAGGGGGCTCCCCAGGCTCAGAAAATGCTCAAAAATCAAAGTTCTCATAATTGGATGAAACCAATTCCATTGCGACCGGCTCGTCACACTGATTACGACAACATATTTACTTTCTCAAACGGACGTTGTATGCGAGAGTTATCGTACTCTAACAGTTTTCTCAAACAGCTAAAAAAGTCAAAGCACTGGCAAAAAGTCAATGCTGACGTCAGCATGACATCACCAACAACACCTCATGATGCAAACTTGGACCAATGGCAATGTGACAAGTGGCAGCAGTTGACTGGGCAAATGTAGATGGCAGATTCAATTAAAATTGGACACATGGCAATTTTTAGTCAAATGTGGTGGTGCCACGTGGGCCAAGCATGGGCAGCCACGTGGCACCCAGTCAGTAGTTGTGGCAAGTTTCAAAATTCTTTAAGTCCATGGGTTTTGAACCCGTGACCAACAAACCAAGCAAAGAGCTTTAAGGAGAGCCCTAATCACCAAAGCGCTAGACGTATAAATCATTAAATGTAACAAGTTTAATTTTATTTAAATTGTAATGTAATGCTAAGTGGGCCCATAGTTATATGATGTATGCAATGAAACCAGCGTCTATCTCCTTCCAAAGCACGCGGAGTATATTCTTTTAAACAGAGGTCCCATGGAACGCGCCCAAAGACCAAGGGCTGGAGCTTATCCAAGGCTAGCGCTTGGCCATATGGTCACCATATGGACGAACTAAAGAGGCGCGCGCATAGCCCAAAGGGGCTACTCTGTGTATTTTTAATTAAAAATGGTTTTTAAACTATACAGAATGGATTTTTGCCTGATTTTATGCCCAGAAATTGGTTTTTTGAGGATTTTGAGGCCATTTGAAGGGGGATTTGATCCCAGAAAGAGGCCAGATCTTGAGGAAAGTTCGGATTCCTCGTATGAGCCTTGAAAAGTATAAGAACCAGGCTTTTTGAATCTTGTAGGGGACTTTTTGATGCAGGGTTTTGAAGGAGCAGTTTGTAAATTTTGGCCTTTTCTCATGTTTTGAGAGGCGTTTTTCTCATGTTGTTGAGAGGATTTTGATGGTGCATGCATGAATCTGAGCAAGGAGGTTTTTCACAACAGACATGAAGCATGTAATGTAACATCAAAGAGAATTGTAAGAGAACTTTGAGCATTTTAAAGAGCAATAAAGAGGTCCTCCACTTGGCAGTGGGCCCAGAGACGTAGCCAACGATTGGTGAACTCCGTTATCAACCTCTTGTCTCTATTTCTCTTTCTATTTTTCTATTCTATTCTCTTCATTTGCAGCATGGATATTAATGTCTGATCTCTTCATTCATTAATAAGTATCAAGTAAAAGTCACATTTGATATTCCGCAAACAAGATAATAAGTTTATGTATTTCACATTCTTAACGATCCGATGCAAAAAGTACGGTAAGCTAACTTGCAAATTTATCAGTAATACCTTAATTTTTGGATCAAAATTATTCCCCAACCTTGGCTTGAGGTGGCCTACCACATCATCCAGTACATGTGTTGTGAAGGAAGGATGAGTGTGGGCTATTCATACCATTTTATATGTATTCATCATTTGAGGAACCTCTCCCTCCAACAACTAGAGGAGAGCCTCAACATACCCTATTTCTTTCTACAGTCCTTGAAATAAATGAGCACCAAGGTAAAGGGAGGAAAGAAGGATACGCACATAATGGTCTTATCAAGTTAATAGTTTTGAGATATTTCAGAGGAGTGATTTGTTGGGATACTTTGACAAGTTAAGGGGATATGATGATGAGATCACACTAGAGTTTGCACTGAAATTTCATAATATAAAAGGACAAGAATATGTGACTACAGTTAAGGGGTTGGAAATATTTGTTGATGAGGATTCTATAAGTAGAGTCTCAATATTGCCTATGGGTCTTCCATGGGACAAGGAAGAGATACAAGAAGCCACCAATGCTAAGAAACTCTTCTTCCTTAAACATGAAAATCCACTAGAATACAAGAATGGAATTAAGATGGAAATTATTCCTCAACCTTGGCTTGAGGTGGCCTACCACATCATCCAGTAAATCTGTTGTGAAGGAAGGATTAGTGGGATCTATGCATACCATTTTAGATGTCTTCATCATTTGAGGAACCTCTCCCACCAACAACCAGAGGAGAGCCTCAAGATACCCTATTTCTTGCTACAATCCTTGAAATAAATGAGCACCAAGGTAAAGGGAGGAAAGAAGGACACACTAGCACAACATGGTCTTATCAAGTTAATAGTTTAGAGATATTTCAGAGGAGTGACTTGTTGGGCTACTTTGACAAGTTAAGGGGATATGATGATGAGATCACTCTGGAGTTTGCACTGAATTTTCATAATATCAAAGGACAAGAATATGTGACTGCAGTCAAGGGGTTGGAAATATTTGTTGATGAAGATTCTATAAGTAGAGTCTCAATATTTCCTATGGGTCAAGGGGTTGGAAATATTTTTTGATGAAGATTCTATAAGTAGAGTCTCAATATTTCCTATGGGTCTTCCATGGGACAAGGAAGAGATACAAGAAGCCAGCAATGCTAAGAAACTCTTCTTCCTAAAACATGAAAATCCACTGGAATACAAGAATGGCATTAAGAGGGAAATTATTCCCCAACCTTGGCTTGAGGTGGCCTACCACATCATCCAGTACATATGTTTTGAAGGAAGTATGAGTGTGGTCTATGCATACCATTTTATATGTCCTCATCATTTGAGGAACCTCTCCCACCAACAACCAAAGGAGAGCCTCAACATACCCTATTTCTTGCTACAATCCTTGAAATAAATGAGCACCAAGGTAAAGGGAGGAAAGAAGGACACACTAGCACATCATGGTCTTATCAAGTTAATAGTTTAGGAGGCCTTGGGAAAATAGAAATATAAAGTCCCTTCGGAAGATTTTGTAGACATGGAAAAATGGGCCTTCTTGGAGGCACAAGAATCCATGAGGGAACAAATCCCTGAAGAATAAGAAGGGGAAGAGGTAAGGAAGACAAAGAAGGCTAGCAGGATAGGATCCTCCAATAAAAAGAGAAAGAAGAAGGTAAAGATGGAGGTTTTAGATAAAGAGGTGACTGACACCTTAAGAAATCTAAAGACACCACCAACAAGCCCCCTAAAGTTAAAAGACAAAGATTCCACTCAATAGAGGAGAAGGAAATTATCTTATAGGAAGAACAATGCCACAAAAAAAACACTCTTAAAATGGTAACACATCCATCTACTCCAATCAAAATTGATGACTCCTCTAGTCCTACAAAGGATCCACATGGGGAAGGGAAAACACCACAAGAAAAGGAGAAATCACCACAGAAGGAGAAGTCACCACAAACAAAGTGAACATCAAGAGAAAGGACGCCCACAGGAACCCTTCTACATTTTAATTTGTTGGAATTAGAGAAGGTCAAGGCAGAAACCCTCCTATGGAAAAGGATGGCAAAAGGTAGTAAGGGAAAACAAAAACAAGGTAATGTAGAGGATTTGGAGCAACACGTCTAGCACCTACAGGAAAAATTGCAAATCATGAAGGTGCAAGAAACACAACACAACAATAAATTATTATCGAAAAGCAAAACATTGAGGAAAGAGCTAGAAGAATTCAAAAGGGAGTTGAATGATAAGAATGATATGATTGAAGTCATGGGGGCATCGTTGGAAAGAATGGCTCAATTCTCTTAGGAAATAATGAATTGTAGACAACCAGCCCGAGTATGCACATTGTCTTAAAGGAACAATGGTACAAATTCCAGATAACAAATTTAGCACAACAAGCTAATCCCATCAATGAGACTCCTAAATCCTTTGTGGAAGTATACCAAGATTGCAACATAGAAGAGAAAGATAGGTTGTGTGAGTTCTATTTACATAACCTTGTTTTCTTTCACCCCTATAAATGGATTCCCAATCTGTATGTAGGAGATGTGAAAATAATGGATTTTTCATCTTGGTTAAGACATGAGGAGCTCAAGGAAGCTGAGATAAAAAAATTTATAAGGAATAAGAGCTCCATAGCCCCCTCTAGATCAGGGTTAAAGTTCCTAAACCTAAGGATGTCTTGGCCATCCATGACACTCTTTCTTCAGACAAAGATGTGGCCCCAATTTGGGAGGAAGAAAAAGTAGAGGCTATGACACACCTTGAAGATACTTTGAGGATTATGGGAGAAGAAGCAACATGGGATTGCAATAGGAGGTGGCAGTACTTACTTAATGATCTCCAAATGAGGGAACCACATTCTCCGACTGCTCCACAACTTGCATTCTTTAAAATCTCTTGGTATAAAGAAACAACGAGGAGGCTAAAAGTAAAGTGGATTGGATTAAAGGTTAATCCCTCTCTCCTCCTACAACCTTCACCACCAACTAATTTAAACAAGGACAAGGAAAAAAAAGAGTAGGTATAGGTTGAAAGGACTAAGGGATACTATGAGAAAGGAGTTATCACCAATTATATAGCATGGGATATCAAACAGAGGTGTAAAGAGCAACAACATCAATAGTATAAAGGGGACATCTCATCCNACAAGGAAAAAAAAGAGTAGGTATAGGTTGAAAGGACTAAGGGATACTATGAGAAAGGAGTTATCACCAATTATATAGCATGGGATATCAAACAGAGGTGTAAAGAGCAACAACATCAATAGTATAAAGGGGACATCTCATCCTTTTTGGTGTACAAGGGTGTGCAAAGCCTTCAACTAGGGATTAATAATGGGCCTCTATAATGTCTATCAAAAGGCTCATCAATGACACACTTTTTGACCACCTTTGTATTTAAAAACTCACCTTTTTTACCATGCTTAGTATAAATTGTGGTTGTTTGCAAATTATTTAATGAATGATTTGAGTTTGTGATGTGATGAGTTATACTTATGTTTATACTAAGTATTTATGATAGTATTTTGTATGTAGCCTAACCTAAACAGGTCGAGCCACACATGGAAGGCTGGAGGTCCTAACACTTGGAGAAAAACAAGGGATCTTGTCCCCTCACTTACCACTAGTTCGCTACCAGACATTAAGGAGGCATTTCAGTCGAGCCTCCTCAAACTTAGACTTCAAGAATCAAGAAGACAACCAATAGAGGACGATGATTTTGATTGAGGAAGTCTTGGGGAGCAAAACCCTGAAATTCCTCCTTGATTGAAAGATAGATTCAATCTTCCTAGTAGTATAAATAAAACTCAAGAATTAGCCTTGAGAAGTTAGTTTTTGATTGAGGATTGAAGGACTACATCTTGTCATTTGTTCAGAGACCTTAAGAACTTGGAACCTTGCTTCATTGATGTACTTACTTTGATTAATCAATAAAAATCTTCTATTAGCTCATCAGTCTCTTATAAAGATCCCATTATAACTACAATATACATAATAATTCTAGAATAGATGGAAGCAATTCAATTAAAATATCAAACATTCCCATACTACAATGTTCCCTTGGCTTCCTATGAATCAGTTGCATATTACCTTTACCTTTGAATAACATTGAGATGGTCTCATTCTCTACAAGAAATGAATATACTTGTTAAATAAAAACACTTGTGTTGCAAGATTGTCGTTCATCTACCATTATAAAACATGTGAGGATGCTCCCATTATTAAAAAAAAAAAAAGGAATATTCTTGAATTGTCATTAAAATACATTAAATTGAAATCTTTTTTTTTTTGTATTTGAAAGATTGTGATTAGTACTAAAGAGACTTTTAGAGAATGTAATGATCATGAAGGAACATCAAAAGATGTTTGGTAATTGCAGTTCGGAATAGTCTCTTAATGATCAGCTTCACAACCGTTGTGCAATTTACTCGTGCTGGCCAGTTTTTACTGTTTCTCAGACATGTGCACACTGCTATTAGACTCATGTCACCATCCCCACCAGTAGGTACTAGTCATAAACGAATGGCACTGCGAAAACCATGTAAAACATACGTTAATCTGTTGCAGGATTGTGCGAACCTGAAAGAACTGAAGCAGCTTCATGCCCACATGCTCGTGAGAGAAATTGTACACAATATCTATGTGGGAACCACGCTTGTGAGCATGTATACCAAGTGTGCAAGCGCTGCGGACGCGCGTATGGTTTTCGATGAGATGCCCTCAAGAAATGTCTTCTCATGGAATGCCATGATTG
The DNA here is from genome assembly GCA_009831015.1 of Picea engelmannii. Lineage (NCBI taxonomy): Eukaryota > Viridiplantae > Streptophyta > Pinopsida > Pinales > Pinaceae > Picea > Picea engelmannii. The sequence goes on from ML810068.1 coordinate 82,955, forward strand.
CTGGCTTTGCCATCAGTGGTTTCTGTAATGAGGCACTTGTTGTCTATAACCAAATGAAGCAAGCAGGAACTCAGCCTGATAATTTCACTTTTCCATGTGTTTTCAAGGCTTGTGCTGCTCTGGGGGATCTACAACAGGGTAGAGAAAATCATGGCTATGTAATTAGAAGTGGGTTTGAATTTGATGTTTTTGTAGGCAGTTCACTTGTAGATATGTATGCAAAATGTGGAAATTTAGAGGATGCTCACCAAGTGTTTGACAAAATGTCTCAGAGAGATTTGGTTTCATGGAATGTTATGATTTCAAGTTATGCTCAAAATGGAATTTGTGATGAAGCCTTACAACTTTTTCGTGACATGGGAGTGGCAGGTGTCATGCCTGACTCGGCCACTGTTGTTAGTGTCCTGCCGGCATGTGCCGGTTTAGAAGCTCTGCAACAGGGTAAGGAAATACATCATTATGCCATCAAATTTAGATTTGAATTTGATGTTGATGTGGGAAATGCTCTTTTGACTATGTATTCCAAGTGCGGGAGGGTTGATGATGCAGAGCGTGTGTTTCACAAGATGTCTGAAAGAGATGTGGTTTCATGGAATGCAATGATTGCAGGATATGCACAGAATGGGTTTTTTGAGGAGGCCATGAAGTTCTTTCATCAAATGCAACAGGCAAGCGTGAAACCAAACCGTGTCACAATTGTGACTATTCTGCCTGTATGTGGTCAGCTAGTAGATTTGCAACAGGGGAAAATGATACACGATTGCATAGTTGGAAGTGAATTTGAGTCAGATGTTTCCATTGGCAATGCCCTCATAGATATGTATGCAAAATGCTACAGCATAGAAAATGCGCACAATCTGTTTGACATGATGATTAAAAAAGATGTGGTCTCGTGGAATGCAATGATTTCTGGCTATGTCCTGAATGAACGATTTGTTGAGGCTTTAAGACTGTTTCATCAAATGGGCTTGGCAGGCATAAAGCCTGACTGGGTAACCGTTGTGAGTGCGCTCTGCTCATGTGCACGGCTTGCAACCTTGCATCAGGGTAAAGAGGTGCATAATTACATAAAGAGAAATGGATTTGAATCAGATGTTTCTGTTGTAAATGCCCTCATTGATATGTATGCCAAATGTGGAAGCTTAGAGAATGCAAGGCAATTGTTTGACCGAATGTTGAGAAGAGATTTAGTTTCATGGACGGTCATGATTTTGGGGTATGGCATGCATGGACGTGGGGAGAAAGCATTAGCACTCTTCTACCAAATGCAACAGGAAGGAATGAAGCCAGACCATATCACCTTTATTGCTGTCTTGATAGCATGCAGGCATTCAGGCATGGTGGATGAAGGATGGAGATGCTTCAATCAAATGCAGCATTTTAACATAACACCTAGTGTGGAGCACTATGCTTGTGTAGTTGACCTTCTTGGTCGTTCAGGGCATCTAGATGAGGCACACAGGTTCATTAAAAATATGCCATTACAGCCTAATGCTGAAGTGTGGGGGGCTTTGCTTGGTGCCTGTAGAATTCACTGCAATATAGAACTGGCTGAACATGTGGCCAAGCACCTTTTAGAGTTAGCACCTGAACATACCGGATATTATGTACTTCTTTCAAACATCTATTCTGCAGCTTCCAGGTGGGATGGAGTAGCGAAAGTTAGAGTATTGATGAAAGGAAGGCGGTTGAAAAAGAATCCAGGATGCAGCTGGATTGAAGTTAATAATGTGGTTCATTCATTTGTTGTAGGAGATAGATCGCATCCCCAATCAGAAAAAATATTTGCAATGTTGGAGAGCTTGGCTAAGCATATGAAGTTGGCAGGGTATGTGCCTAACACAAATCTTGTATTACCTGATATGGAGTTGGAAGAGTAGGAACACTCCAAAGGGAGAAAATTTGACCATTGCTTCAAGGATTTTCGTATCCTAGACTAGCCATTCAGATCCCAACGAACCGTGATATGTTTATGGTAACTACAACAGTTCCATAAAGTTAACTTACAAATTGTAAAATAAGAGGGATGCAAACCATTTCCATTGTTTCGACAATAACTTTCAACTTATGGGGGATTGTGGGAGATGCTTGGGGAAAGAGAAGCTTCTACACATTATAGCCATGCAAGAACTTCTAATCCAGCGACCAGGTGCTCAATTTTGTTTGCATGGTGTTCAAAGGTTTGAAGCTGATGATTTGATAATACAAGCAGTCCTAGAAAGATTCCTTCATTGTCATTGGTTTTGACTCTTGAACACCAAAAGATTGAATGAGATGGTATTGCAAACTAGACTATTGAAGGATACAAGTGTTGACAGACATCTTTAATTCTGCAGGCCTGGAAGGAGGTTTTCAGCAATTTCTGTAAGTTAAAGCAGGAGCTCATAATGATCAAACCTGCCTTGCTACATGTATAATCGACTCTTGAGCCTTAATAACCACATTTCTCGAATGTTTGAATCATCATTTCTAAGAGTCACAAGTCGGGGTTGGCATTGATAATGTGAAAATATGAAACAATTTTCTTCTGCAGCCTGATTAAAAGTACAGTAATTCTTGGCGTATAAACTCCTGGAAATGTGCAAACTGGCAGTTAATTATCCAAAATCCAGTGGATATAAATCCCTGTCATATGTTGAAACCTGTGGTGACCAATTCATAATGACCATGGCTTGAAATTTTTTTGTGAATTTGAAGTAATCTGAAAGAGATACGATATTGTGGCATCAGTATATTTGAAGGAACCAACTGTGAAAATCTAAAGTCACTGTTTTGGAGAGATGATGGCTTTCCTGAGTTCCCTTTGCGACTATTACACTTGTGAACTACTATCATACTCCTTACCAATATAGATTAAGGATGCAAATGGCTAATTTGAGTCTAGGGTGAATAGTTACAGGAAAATGTTTATCCATTTTTTCCAGTAGTTTGTATACCTTTACCATAGCACCATACAGGGATTTTATTTTTCCCTCACTGATAATAGATATTATCTTTTATAAATGTGAAGGGAAAAGAACCTTTCCAAATACTCTTTTATTTGCTATTTTTGTACAACAGAAGAGCCTAATATGTCTCTTATAAATTTTGAGTGGATTATTGTAGTGTTAAATCTGGTAACTACTGAAACAGTGGAGAAGAGAAAGGACCAAAATTATACTATTCTGAAGTTAGTTAAGTTTATAGTTTTGAATTTCCTAATTCATTATTTCAAGACTGTCCCGATCCTGATACTTTTTTATCCATTTCACTGTCATATACACCACCCCTTCCAAGGAACTTGAGCAAATGTGAGTACGGGTCATAGGACTATAAATGGAGGAGATTACTACACATCAACATTAACATGTTTTCAAGTAGATGTTTAATTTTGTAACAAACTTCCCTCTGGTTGCCAGAATCTGCCGATACAGAAAATAACTCTGATGATGCCTGAAATTTCTGCCAGATTCTTATCAGATTTGTGACAGGAAAAATGCTCCTTTTGCTACAAAATTAGCTTACACCTTTCAAGTAAATTTCATTCAACCATTAAAAATGTTTCAAGGAGTAGCATAAGACGTAGATACACTTCTCTAAAGCATAACACCCTTGTGTGAAGCATAAGACGATCATTAATGCTAGACTTGGAAGCTGGAATAAGACGAGATAAAACAACGTAAGATGCATTACATTACTTGCATGAAATGTGAGTACTGCCTTTTACCACTACGCTGGTAGCAAGGTCTAGAATTTGACTGGCATCTATTCTTGTGAACTCAAATTTCACTCAAAACATAGCTTTGAGCATAGCCCTTCAGGACATGGTTAAAAATTATAGTGAATCAAAATCCATATCATGGGGCCAAATACATATGTAATTACAAAATTCTATCTTTACCAAGTTATTTGATTCATCAAATGCCTGATCTTCACATGTGGAACTCTTTATAGGGATAAATATCAAGTCGGTTGTGACATTTAAAAACTCCGCTCCTAGCGAAGGGCCCAAAAGGCAAGTCTATTAAAGCATCTGCAACCTGTGTCATTTCAAAGTAACGGATGGTTTGAATTCATAATGGAGGTGCCCCAATTCAAGTAGTGTAGAAGAAGTAGGAGCCTCAAAGGCTCTGCATTTAAGCTTTGTTGCTCATTAAGCAACTGAAGGGAAGTCTTGGTGTTGGCACCCTATTTTTCCATTTTGAAGACTTTTGCATTCATCTGTAGCATGTGCACCTGAGTTTTGTTGTGCACACCGAGTTGTTCTTGTTGGAGATATTTCTCACTCATACCCACTTTTTCCTAAGTTTACTAGTCTAATGTTGAGGGCACCACCCATAGATGAGAATATTCCTCACTAAAATAGGGCGCTATATCCACTTTAGTCTTGTTTCAGTCATACTTCAGTTAGACTAGTTGGTCTTGACTCAGTTACATTTCGGTTAGACTAGTTGGTCTTGGAGTAGAGTCATGCATGGAAACATCTGTTTTATCACATGCATGAGACCAGGAGAGTGCATATCACATGCATGAGCCCAGGAGGGTGCATAACATGTTTGTGCATGTGTTTCTCCCCACTCCATTCGTGTCATTTAGTTAAATGGTGACCGCATGGTTAGTTAACTAGGTCTAGGTGGTAGTTCATTCCGGTTTTTGTCAATGAGTGTCCAGATTTCTTTAGATCTGTACTATGGCACATTAGTTACTCATATAGCCTATATCTATTGTAAATTATCCACACTTTGAGTGTGGAAATAGAGTGGAATAACAATTAATACAATTCTCTTTCTCTCTCTCTCTCTCTCTCTCTCTCTCTCTCTTGCAAACTTTGTGTGAATTTCTACTAGCTAGGTTCTTTGTGCAGGTTTCACCGAAACTTCACATGGTATCAGAGTTTGTGAAGAGAAACATTGATTTCCTTCACATGGTATCAGAGCCCACAGGTTGCTAGAAGCAAGGTGCATAGGCACTCACTCGCAGGTACAGAGGATTGAAGCAGTCATAAGGAGTGGAATTGCTTCTGCCATTAGCATTGTTTATGCCACACAATTATTTTGAGTTGAATCCAACGATTCTACTTCTTCTCAAAATTAGAGGCTTATATCAAATAACCATGGCACAGAAGCAGAGCTTGATTTTGCCAATGAGAAAAATCATTTTTTCAACAGAAAGGATATGGCTTTCGAACTTTTCTACATGTTTGTTTATCTTGAAATTCAGTATCATGTGATATCACTCTCAACTCTAGACGAAGTATGGACCAAATTGGAGGTCCTATTCGGGATAAAGGAAAATTTTGAAGAATGCATGCAAGAGATTAACAAGACAAAGCCAACAAAAAAGCCACTGGAAGAACAATCCTTTCAGTTTGAAGAGACTTCTGAATGCACCATGCATGCATCTTAGGAGCCACATGCAAAGACTCCCATGCATGCATCTCAGGAGCCACATGTAAAGACTTTTGCATGCGCCATGCATACATCTCAGGTGACAATTGTAGAGACTTTTGCACACTCCATCCATGCATCTCACGAGCCACATGCAAAGACTTCTGCACATCCTCTTGTTCCAGACATTCGAGATGATGTCTCCTCCAAATTAGATCAAGTTTTGGATCTTATTTTTGAATCAGAGTTAGACGATATTGAGCATGCAGATGATAAGCCGGATCAAAGACCCAAGTGGACACAATCCATCCTACCGATGGTGGATTATCTTATAGATGATACTGTCAATCCTAGAAGGACGAGATCCTAATTTGAGAGAGATCCACATGCGCTTACAACCACAAAACAGGTAATGCCCATGCATTGCTCAATGGTTCTAGGATTTGACCCTCCAGCATATGCAGAAGATGAAGGGAATCTATATTGGAAAACTACCATGAATGAATGGGATTTGGATCTTCTTCTTTCCAATAAGAGAAAGTGGATATATATAGACATCTCACTGGTGCATCTACTTCATCAGGTCCATACACACATCTACATCTTCAACAAAATATTCACCGAGCATAAACTTGCACAGTTGTGAGGTCTTCGTGGAGTGAAAGACATAATTTCCTAGTAAATCTCCTTCTTCTTTTTCAACATTGTACTTTGGGAGGGGGGGTCCATGAGGTTTTCTCTCTTTCCTCTTTTTTTGCAGTGTTCATTCATTAGATGCATTGTAAAATGGGTACCTAACATAGCTTCTTTTCAGGACCCATTCTTCATTTACACCCTAGTAGTGTTCAGGGGGGGTGTTGGATATATTTCGCGCTCACACTCACTTTTTTCTAAGTTTACTAGTCTAATGTTGAGGGCACCACCCATAGATAAGAATATTTTCCTAGATGAAAATATTCCCCACTAACATAGGGCACTAAATCCTCTTCAGTCTTGTCTCAGTCACACTTCAATTAGAATAGTTGGTCTTGACTCAGTTACACTTTAGTTAGACTAGTTGAGTAGATCCATGCATGGCAACCTCGATTTTATCACATGCATGAGGCTAGGAGGGCGCATATCACATGCATGAGGCCAAGAGGGTGCATATCATGTGCATGCAGATGTTTCTCTCCTCTCCACTTGTGTCATTCAGTTATTTGATGACTTCATAGTCAGTTAACTAGGTCTAAGTGGAAGTTCACTCCCGTTTCTGTCAGTGAGTGTCCAGATCTCTCTAGATCGCTACTATGGCGCATGAGTTACTCATGTAGCCTATATTTATTATAAATTATTCACTCTTTGAGTGTGGAAATAGAGTGGAATAACAATTAATACAATTCATTATTCTCTTTCTCTCTCTCTCTCTCTCTCTCTCTCTCTCTCTGTTTCTTTTGCAAACTTTGTGTGAATTTCTAGTAGCTAGGTTCTCTGTGCAAGTTTCACTAAAACTTCATAGTTCTATGTGTGGTCTTGTACTATTGTATATATCGTGTGGGATAACTATGTGCTACGTGCATGGTTTCCTATGCACCTGCCAAAAAAAGGGATAAGTAACAATTTTTTGATAAAGTAACTGACCTAAATATGTATAAATAGGGGTAATGGGGGTGGATTAGAGAGAGTTTGGAAATGTAATGTTATGCTACTAGAATGAGGAGTGATAGGATGTATGAGGAAGATATAAGGAGTATTGCATGCTTGTAACATTTTGTCTTGAGATGGAATGAAATGGAATTTGGTTCCCCCTCACTAAATCTTTTTGAGTTGTGTTTTCTAAGCAATGCATGTTATGAATGGTGAATGATTATGCTTTCTATTGATTGTTGGATATAAATCATGTTCTGTTTCTTTATCTTATGAATTTGTCCCTGAAATGTTTATTAGTGTCTCAGGTGAGACCTTACCTTATTTGAAAGAATTGAAAATGTCGATGCTAATTGGTTTGTTGTTGGTCTACGTGTTGAACCCCGGGTCTGGTGTTTAATGCCAACAATTGATTCTATTTCTCAGACTGAGCAGTTTCTTGCAGAAAGAAACCTGAACATGTCATGGAAGCCATCATTGCTAGAGATCCAAGATTGGATGACTGAAAAGGAGAACGAGTTCACCTAGAGAGAGACTCATCACTTGCATGTATACCTTCAGTGATGGAAACATTGGTACCTTTATTTAGATCAGTGTTGATAACATCGATGATTTTTCACCGATGTGGCGAAAAATCGTGATTTTT